>OOFG01060383.1:0-12818 GCA_900323295.1 Molva molva
CATTCATCCTTACAGAGTTATTAATGTCATCGGCAGTGAGTGAATGCTGGGCTGTGATTGGTCGACTTGCACTTGAACGCACACCTCCGGCTTGACAATTAACAACCCAAATCCATCCGCTCGATAAGACTTCCATCCATACATGAGGATGAGTGTGAATGGCAGCTCCTTTGAGATCAGATAGTCAAACTCTTAATGTATAAATTGTTTAGAATATATATGCTATCAATTTATTCCCACACGTCATTGGTGAGGCGCAATGAAATTACACAAATCCCACAATGCATTGCGGATCCTAAGCCAGAAATTCAGAACACTTTTCAGTTGAAAATCTTCTAGTCGCCATGGTAGTTAATAAGATATGTCCAGATCAAAGAGTAGTATGGCATCATCGAGGAGACGAACACCAAAGCAGACCATGCAACACATTTATTCATAGTGGGTTTGTGTGTGTGTGTGTGTGTGTGTGTGTGTGTGTGTGTGTATGTGTGTGTGTGTGTGTGTGTGTGTGTGTATGTGTTCCATTTCAACATACAACAACATCAAACTTACATAGCAATGTAAGTTTGATCAACTTATTTCAAACACCATATGATGTGAACATAGAGGTCTTCTATGATCAACATAAAACATATGTATACATACATATATAACGATGATGCTACCAAAGGACCCAATGTGTAATGTTGACTGATCAGCTAAAACAGTAAGGTAAACAACCCGCCGCCATACTGCCACTTCCTTATAACCCCTGCCATTCCAGACTACAGGACAACAGCTACACATGAACATTACTGTGTGTGTGTGTGTGTGTGTGTGTGTGTGTGTGTGTGTGTGTGTGTGTGTGTGTGTGTGTGTGTGAGTTTGTGTGTGTGTCTGTCTAGGTGTGCCTGTGTTTATGTGTGTGTGCATGTGCATGCATGCATGAGTGTTGCATTAGTCATAAAATGTCAGGCTTCAATTTGCATTTTAATGACGCAATCCATGAAAAGCATTCATCGTCTTATCATCAGATTCTATTAGATACAGAGCCGTTGGAAATTAACCTAAAAGTCTAGTCTAGTAACACACATATTGGACTCAGAAACAGGTCATAGTCACCACTGTGGTGGGATGAGTTACGAATCAATAATGATCTGCTCTGATAGGATAATGGGTGTCCAGAATGTTCTGTCCTAACCTTTACTGAACAGACTCAACTGTTTCATGTTCCTGTTCTGTATATGAGAGATCACCTGCCCTTTGCTGTAAGTGTTTAACCACTGCTCTTTCTATTTTATTATTACTATTATCATTACTATTATTATTATGTCTATGACTATGTCTATTTTATTATTAATATTATCATTACTATTATTACTATTATTGTTATTATTAGGTACTATTGCTTTCATTTCTTCTTCTTAATTATTTATTTATATGTTATTCTCCCAAAACTTTGCCACTTTTCCACCCCCACAATGTGTGAGCTACAGATTTCACTCAAGCTTTGAAATAACATTATAATAAACAATAACAATAAATATGGGAAAATGAATACCATGTGTGTCATGTTTGTCGTTTTGTAGTCTATAGAAGTTTTGTGCAAATGGTGAACAATCCGTAATTTGTATCGTTATCTTCATGTAAATATTTAGCTGTGAGCTGGGATCCTAGGGTTGCTGATGATGTCATAGGTCCAGGACGGAGGTAAATAATGCATGACGTGGAGATATTGGCAGAAAAGGTAATCGATTTTGGATAAAGCTCTGATCACAGACAGGGTTGAGAGCTGCTGCACACGTCTGCCTGTGATTTCAGTATAAAATCACTCTCAGTCCAGTCTGTTCTCATGTGAGGAACCTCGATGGTGGAACGTGTTACTTTACTAACCTCGTAGCTCTGATTCCTGGAGCTACTGTTCACAGGTCCACTTCATGTTGTTTTAAACTAGGTTGTGCAGGTACTTTTGACCCAGGAGGACCCAACAAATATCTAGTGCAGCATAAATATCTTATTTTGTTTATCTATGTATATTGTTCATCACCAACATAAAACCCTTTCCAGTCTTTAAACACAGATGATCAAATGAAACAGACAAGGTATGTATGCATGTGTTATACAAAGGATCTACTTTATTGCATAATGATACTGGCCAGAAAAGTGCATATATGCATGTAAACCACACCTGCAGTGTGTGATAGCCAGTAGACAGGCAGGGCCCAGAGTTAACGTGTACCCCAGTTGGTTAATAAAGAACATAAACCCAAACTTTGTTTCCAAGATTTATTACAAGCATGCATATATATATATATATATATATATATATATTTTATTATTTTTTTTAAAAGGGCTCCACTGTGACCCATTTCTAGGTCCTGGATAGGGAGCCTAATCACCCCTGGGATGGGGTGACCTCAGTGGGTAGTGCTAGTGTGTAGCACCCTGGCAGCACGGCGCTATCTTATGACTGACGGCTGGAGGTCAGGAGGGAGCAGACACACACATGGCTCATTATCACAATTAATCATTCCATCCCCCTGGTGATTGTTTGTGTTTTCACTAATTAATCGGTTAATTTATTTACTTGGCTTTATGCGGATTGTTGGTTTGGTGTGCAATGGAACTGCAGGGGAAACTGGAGCTGGAAGCTAAAGTCTAGGCATGGAACACAACTAGGGGAACTATGGCTAAACTGGAGCTAAAGTCTTGCTAAAAGGTAGCCAAACTGTAGCTAAACTTAGGCTAAACTTTGGATACAATGTGGCTAAACTCTACCTAAACTCTGGCTGTATTGTAGCCAAACTCTAGCAATTGAAGACAGCTTCAACTGGGGAAACTTTAGCTGAACCGGAGCTCAACTCTTGCTGTGACACAACTTGGGAACGTATCGGTTCCTCTCAGCAGAATATTTACAGCCTCCCCCATGTACAGTATGGTGAGGTGTTAACTGCACAATTAAAATCAATCCGGCCGTTATCCGCCTTGTGTCTTTGGAAGGAGTCCAGCGCGGGTTAATATACGGCTGCCATAATCGACAGCGGCTGGCGCTGCTGATTCCGTCTCCGCGGCAACGCGCTGACTTATGCCCCATCGCCAGCGATGTAAATGAGCTCGTAAAACGCCACGACGCTGTGAGAGGGAGGGAGGAACTCCCGCAAGATATCTTAACGCCTGCTCAGCTGAATACTGCTGTCCGTCACGCCTCGCTCAAAATAACCACCCATCCATCACCCATCTTCCATTCATCACCCATCATCCATCATCCATCATCCATCCATCCACCACCCACACATCAGTGACACCAGGCCGAAAGAAACCCCATCCACCTTCCTACCTACACACCCTGACCACACAACTCCCTATACTGTCCTGCTATTCGCTCCCACCTCAACTTTCTTTGTGTCTCGAGGCTTAAATAGAAGTCAATAAAACACCAACGGGATCGACAGGCCAGGGTGACTGGGGGGAGGAGGTGCTGTGTTCTGGGGGACGAGGTGGTGTTTTCTGGGGGAGGAGGTGGTGTGTTCTAGGGGGAGGAGGTGGTGTGTTCTAGGAGGAGGTGGTGTGTTATAGGGGGAGGTGTTGTGTTTTAGGAGGAGGTGGTGTGTTCTAGGAGGAGGTGGTGTGTTCTAGGAGGAGGAGATGGTGTGTTCTAGGAGGAGGTGATGTGTTCTAGGAGGAGGAGGTGGTGTGTTCTAGGAGGAGGAGGTGGTGTGTTCTAGGAGGAGGTGGTGTGTTCTAGGAGGAGGAGGTGGTGTGTTCTAGGAGGAGGTGGTGTGTTTTAGGGGGGTGAGGTGTTGTGTTCTAAGAGGAGGTGTTGTGTTCTAGGAGGAAGTGGTGTTTTAAGGGGAGGTGTTGTCTAGGGTAGAAGGAGATATCTGGGAGGAGGAGATGAAAGCCAGTGTTCAGAGCAAGGGGAGAAGAGCGGAGGCTGATAACAGAGCACACAGGGAGCTTCTACTAACTTATTTATATTAAGCTGTTGAGATGGCTGCTTTAGAGAAGCCATGATTATTATCCTTTGATTTGTAATGCTGCGCTGTGATTGGTCAGGCCCGGCCTTCCAGCACTCCACTGTATGTTTATGGGTCCCAGTTCTAAGCAAATTTCCACACTACTGGGGCTCCCAGCAATCCATATTGACATCCTATTTACGTAGCATGCTGGCGGTAGGCCGTTTCATGACAGGAATGCAATGGGAATAACAGCACACAGTCGCTGCGGTGCACACACAAATATAAAAGAGTTACAATTACAAGGGAGCACAGAGGTATCCATGATGCACCTCTGCTTTCACCGAGAACAAAGGAAGGCTGGTTTATTCCTCCCTCCCTCCCTCTCTCCCTCCTCAGTCTGTCGTCCCCCCTCTCTCTCTCTACCTTCGCGGATTCAAACACATCCAAAAACACAATCCTCTAACGAACAGCCAGCTGTGTACACATACTGACATAAATTATTTTAGAGATGATGTTTGATATGATAATTAATTACACAAGTTGAAAAATTGCTCCTGTGACATTTGAATTAACAACGACAAAAATTAGAATATTTTCCTATTCAGAGAAACTCATACAGAGAGATGCAGAGAGATATAATTGTGCAGCATTACATTTTTTTATAATTAGATGTATCTTATTTAACCTTTTATTTTTTTGAAATGTACATGTACATTTTCAAATGAAGCCCTTTGAATTTGGAATCGAAATAGAGGATGGTTGAAATGCTTGTTCGCTCAAACAACGCTGCTTTTTGACCAAATGGCGAACAAATGAGTTTTAGGTCCAGTGGCCGGACAAATAAAAGACCTGATTAATTATGTGTTGGCGAGAACCGTTACAGTTTCCCATTGCCACGGAGACACATTGATCCGCCCTCAGCTCGTCCCCGTCGTCGGCGTCGATAGCGGACCCAGCCCGACCGTTCTCTACCACCACTAATGGCCTTTTAAGAAATCCACTTTGACTCGTGGCAGAACCATAATAAGCAGATTTGATGGGAGTAGGAAGGTAGGCTGAACGCCGCCATTGATGTATAAGCGATAGGAAACCATTTCATTAACGCCCATCTCAAATTACCTCTGCTCTCAAACGGCAAAATGAGACGGAGGTTATATAGGTCAGCGCCCTTGATGGAACACGTTTTAATAGCGACTTCATTAAGGAGACTTTGTACCTGTTCCTGCGCCATACAGGTCAGGTTGTGAGGCTTTTTTTATTCTTATGAAACTGCCATTGGCTGCCAAGCGTAACATTTAAGAGCGGGACAAGAAGCCAATAGAAGCAGAGCTTATTGCCGGCCATATACTCTCTAGCTGTCATCCTGTGAGCCGCTCTACTCTCCAGAGTCTGCTGGGGAACTTTATCACGTCGGGGTCTCGCTTCTCTCCTGGACTCTGAATAACGCCGTCCCCCACGGACCCCCGGCCCAAGATAACGCTCTCCCTGCAGAGATCTCATGTCTTTTATATTGGTCACTTTGTCGGCCGCTGTTACGGCTTCATCCGCTCTGTGGACAAGATTACACAATCTATTGTCTCTCTGTCTCTGGAGGAACACGGGACCAGGTTAGAGACATGAAGCGGCTGGAAGGTTGAAGTGTTGAGGTGATGGGGTTTGATTCAAAGTGTTGAGTAATGTTCATGGTGATGGGGTTTGATCTGATCCAAAGTGTTGAGTTTATTTGTTGATAATGTCTTCATGAAGAAGAAAGTCGTATCTTTTATATCCCCCCACTGTGTTTTGATCTCATATTGGATTCTGATGTAAACAACCCATATGTTTACTGAGGACATAAAAAATGGCCTGCAGTCATAGACCCTCCTTATGCACAGCCTGCAAACTGTCTGCTTGAAAACAGTACTAAAGTTTAACGTGGAACTTGGCTGTGATTAAAGACCCCCTTTATCTCCAGACCCATGCTGGCAGATACAAAGCCTTGTCGCTCGCTAGCACTGCACCTCCTCGCCAAGATGGGGTCTGCAGAAAAGATTACCGCTGGAATTATGCAGGTTGAATATTTCCAAACAAAGAGCTTCTGCAGACAAATACTGCAGACGCTACACAGGCCAGCAGAAATCACAAAATACATCCAGCATCAATATTTGTTAGACGGACCAGAGCAAACACCACCTCCTAGGCCGGGTCCACATAAAGCGCTCAGACCGCCTCTCTCGGGGGTTGTTTGATCCATGTAATCCAGATCCCGTCATCCTTCAGGAAGCGTGCTAACACAGGACCTAAAGCGCTAGGATCACTGTAGGTAACTGAACCTAAATATGCTTGATCGATCCACTGCTCCGCATTTAAAGAGCGTCATTAATTATGAATCGTACATTCATCAATCGAAAGAAAGTTTTAACAGTTCAATATAAGGTATATGCACGGGGACAATGTCTAGAACCATCTCTATGGGTGTGAACGAGAGTTCTGATTAAATGTTTATGTTTCAGCAGCACGTGTTGTGTTCTACAATAATGCACACGTAACGGATAGACGTCTGGTCAAGGTCAGAACAACTAAAGAAGTTGAGATGCCAGAGATTTTAGTTTTTTATAGTTTGTTTGTCGTTTTGTTTTTCTTATCAAATTCAATTTCAATCTATGCGCTCCTCTTCAGTAAAACCTCACCAGTAAAACAAGCAAGGGCTTTTTAAAGTGAGAGTTTTGAAGACAAGTTATTTAATGAATTCCTCGGAGAGCGGCGAGGCAGGGAGAGGCCCCTTGTGTAAAAGAGAAAGAGAGGCAACAGACAGCTGTTTCACTGCACTCAGCAGCATTACACAACACCCAGCCCTCCTTAATATCTCCATCTCCCTTCCTCTGCGTCTCACTCCCCATTTCCTCAAAGTCTTTGAAGGCGCAGGGACCCCCCCACGCATCAACACAGACAAGAGACCAATTCCTCGTCGCCTCTGAAGTACATGTCCTCAAGTCAACTGAGACTGCCCCCCCACCGGGTGGAGCTATCAGATCAGATTAATAAAAGATTCCAGTTTGAAGAGTAAAGCTTCTCTAAAATACGCTCCAGCCGAGACAACGCTTCCAAACTGCACAAGCCGATGCCCGTTGGAACATAGATTTCTAATTTCTGTGTCAGAATATGGATTATCTTACTTCCTATTCTACTGGATAAATCTTCTTCATGCCAATTTCTTCTCTCCCTACAGACTTCTTTGTTTAATTACAAATTAATTTAGTGGCCCCATGAACATGCAGAAATTGCAAAATAGTAAATTCTTATTCCCATTTCTACCAAACATACTGAACTGAGAAGTGTCAGTCGACAACAGCTCACAAAAACAATCAATTGATTCTCGACGACAAGTCCACTATAAGTACTGTGTGGTAAATCACACCAACCTCCTGCACAATATATATATTTCTCTATCTATATCTATCTATATTCTATATTCTATATTCTATAAAATATAAAGATATATATATACAAGTACACAGTACACTTTACACAGCAATAGTGCTCGCGTGGGGACATGGCGGCGCCCGTATCGTCTAACCTCCTTAGTGTTTCTCTGCTTATGAGAACCATAAAGTGTGGATGGAGACAACACTGGGGCCTAATTACACAGAGCCCCTCAAATCACGACTTTAATGGCTTTTACTGTCCACAGCTCCACAGCTCCACTGCCAGAGCTAGGAGCCTAGAGCTAGGAATCTAGAGCTGGGAGTCTAGAGCTAGGAGTCTAGATTTAGAGAAACATTTTTCAAGATAGAAAACGAATAATACAAACATAACCACTATAAATAGTGGTGGCTCAAATGCTTGATATTGCATTCCATTGAAGTAAGGAATATGAAAACACATTGATGAAGAATAACTTCTTTTTAGGACACTTCGGACAGCAAAATATTTGATTTAATTTCAAAGCATGATTATGGGAAAATATAGGCAACAAAGTTACCAGGTGTACATGATTCTTATAGGGAAACTTTCAAGACAATTAAAGGCATTTACAATACAAAGAGATCCATAGCTAGGCTTGTAGCTTGTAGCCTTAGTATCAGACTTTGTGGCTCCAGTGGCAAGAAAATGCAAACTATCTTAACACCTTTAAATTAGAGAGAGCAAGGGAGGTATATCTAGATGTAAAGCAGAATGTATACAAAGGCCTTTATGATTGATTAGTGATGATATGAACAAGGTTTATATCATTTTTAAACATTATGATTGATAAATCCACGACACACATTGAGTATGGTATGTAATGTCATTTTTATCTATGTAGTACAATCATTCAACACCATAACATGTTTGGAAGAGGAAGAGCTTCCAGCATGAAAGAACATTGCAGTTCACTGCTGGACATGTGATTGCTGCGGAAGGCACATACTGCACTGTCAATGCAATCATATAGAAGGCAATAAAAAAGTCTTTAGATCGCGAGCCATTTTAACAGTCTCCAATTATCCCTGAACGTTGAGTTGAGTGTTGTTTGGAACTGGCCCCGCCTGCCTGCAAGCTACAGCCAAAACACACACCGGCCCACGCCTTTTTACTCTGCCCAGCGAGACCGAGAGCTGATGGAGACGCTGTTGTGCATTTAGTCAGAATCAGCAGTACCATAATGTTTACATTCATTAGTTTTGCATCTACATTTCACCGACTTGTACTGTGTATACCGACCCATTTTGTGTATGTGTGTGTTGGTTTTATATCGTTATTAAAATGTTTTATCATTTTAAAATCGAATTGCCGTCCTCTACTCTCTCTCTGAATGTAACGGATGGTGAAGACTACTTCTACATACAGATTGACAATAAATATAGACACAAATGATTATTCTGCACGCTGCGTTAGGTAATAAAAGGTTTGTGAAATGGCTTTCTGGTGAATCCAGACTCACTTGGACCTCCTAATTGGCTGGTAACTTTCTCATGTGAAGCTGCCTCAAAGCAAGTAGAAATGTCAGGAGAAATACAAGCTTTAGGAATACATATAGACTAAACCTCACATTACTATCTCTCCAAACAACATTAGCCCCCTCATAGTATTTACTTTACACTGTCCATCCATACAGGTGACACATACGTCTAGTTTGGAACAAAACACCACATTGGATAAATCTGTTGCATGTGTCAGCTTTTCGTCCATGATACCAGCAGAATGGGGTAATTGGATACTTGAGCAGGTGTACTCACAGATGTATAAGATACTACAGTTCTATTATAATATTCATATCTTTATCACAGAATACAGGTGACAGCGGCTGTTAAATGAAGTGTCAAATTGCTCAAGGGTAAATCGTGTCTGTATAAAAACTGCTGTGTCCTCAAAAACCAGGCGAAAAACAAAACACAGAGTGATGTTCGCAGATTGGCTTTGACTCGTGTACTTCTTCGTCAGAGGTAGCATCACAAACAGAAACACAACCTCTAGCAGCACACATCTAGCCCTGTCACCGCCACATTACACCAGAATCTAGACTGTTGAATATCTTTACATACAACTTTTCTTTAATGACGTGTTGAAGAAGATTCAGTCTGACTGTCTCATTCTTATGTATCACTCTCAAGTCTCACTCGCGTGTGTGTCTTTCACCTCTCACTCTCCAGTCCCGGTTTCACGTCTGCCTCTCACGTCTAACTCTCACGTCCCACTCTCACGTGTCATTATCATGTCTCACTCTGATGTCATACTCTGTCTCACTCTCCCATCTCACCCTCACAGCTCCCTCTCACTCCTCACTTCTCACTTTCACTTCTCACTCTCACATCTCACTCTTTTTTATACTAAGTCATTAGGTAGACATTTTCTATCCAAAGCAACTTCAAAGCATACAAACAAAATTGGAGTTGTGCAACCTGGTAAAAAAACATTTGATCTCTTACTTGTCACTCTTATGTCTGATTCTAATGTCTACTATATCTTGATGTTATATTGAAATATTTTGTCTCGTGTGTCCTGTGTTTAAGCAGCTGAAACCATCTTTCTGTTGCTCCTCTGCCACATCACAAACAGAAAACACTGAAAGCCTGCGGCCATACTTATTATCTGTACTCCAGCGTTTACCATCTCATCTAAGTTTTACTCAGAAAGTTCCCGATCATCGCTGAACACTCTGCGCCATATCTTCTGTTCACTGTCAGTTCTGGTGTTGAATCAACTATTCGCTTTCACAAAAACTCCCCTGGAATAAAATATATTTTTGTTTGTTTGTTTGTCTGTTTGTTTGCCACTTGCCTCTGAGTCTGTGCGAGACAATGTGGGCAGATCCTCATTATATCTCAACAGCATTCCCACAGTAGCCTTACACACATGAATACACCCACACACACACGTGCACGTATGCACACGCACATACACACAAAGACACAAGTATTCACACACACACAAACACACACACACACACAAACAAACATATACTCACACACATGTATTCATACACACCCACAGACACAGACACACACACACACACACACACACACAAAGAGACATGTATTCACACACACACACAAATAAACACACACACACACTTACACATGTATTCACACAAACAAACACACACACACACACGTTCCCTGATGAGCTCAAGTATCCATTGTGCTCCTTGTGAGATACTTAATGGCCAGATCTTATTTTCTCTCTAGCTGGCAGGGGATGGGATAATTGTCTGCGGTCCATTTGCTGGGCTGAGCTTCCTGTCTCAGGCAGAAGGTTGTAGTAGAGAGAGAGAGAGAGAGAGAGAGAGAGAGAGAGAGATGAAAGAGAGAGAAAGAAAGAGCAGACTGAGTGAGTGAGTGAATGTGTGTGCGTATGTGTGAGAGCGTGTGTGTGTGTATGTGTGTGTGCGTGTGTGTATGTGTCTGTGTGTGCGTGATGAGTGAGTGACTAAGAGTGAGTGTGTGTGTGTGTGTGTGTGTGTGTGTGTGTGCGTTGTACTTGTTTTGTATGCAGGAAGAGATAAAAAGCATTTCACATTCTGAAAGCAGTAGCGCGTCGCTCAGATGCTCCAGCGGCCTGTAGTCATGGGGATGAGATGGACGTGACACGCCCCCCTCTTGCAGGTCACCGTGGTTACGGCACGCTGCAGACGGACAGCCAATCACGGTGACAAGTGGGTCAGTCGGGTTGGCCCGGTGATGACACAGCTGTCAATCATCAAGAGATACCGGAATACACCAGCAAATCAAAATAGACCAATAACAATAGACCAATTAGGATAGGTCAGTAAAGACACAACACACACTCCTTCAAGTAACCAATTTTTCTTCTTGTAAAAGTTCTGTAGGTAAGATCAGAGAGTTGTTAAGAGAGAGAGCAGAAAAGCGTGTTTCAATTAACGCACCTGTGATTGACAGGTAAAATGGATTCCCCAAACCAATTAGGGAAGAGTAGCCCTCATTGGTCAGATATTTTCCTGCAGTGGTCTAAAATCTAAATTGTCTCATACAGAGGCAGGCACAGTCAACTCGAAAACAACTTCTCACAGCGCATTTCACTCACTAATAGCTGATGGGTGGCTATGCCATTTGTAACATTATGCTCAAATAACAGCTATTAAATCTCACATACAGCCGAGTGTTGTTGCTGTCTTTCATGCAGTTTCCTCTGAGCCATGTCTAAAGACTGTCTAAAGGGACGGATGAACGAGAGAGACAACCATTGTCAAAACCACCTCCAGAGGTACTGAATGCTGCATTTCATCTAGATTAACTAGAAACAGGTTTTCAACCAGACACAATCTTTCTCGAAAGCTTTGTCAAGTCTGTGCTTAGCTCTGAGTTGACCGGTCGTCAACTAATATAAAGCAAGGGGGTCTCATATGCAAATGTGTCTAAAGCATCGCTGTTCTGTGTCTTTTTACTATTCTACCATTCCTAGACATGGCCTTTTTATTATTCAACATCATTCACCACTGGTACACCACGGTTACTAAGTCCCCGCCCAATCTGGGTGGTTGTGCAAACCATGTCTTAGCAGGCTGAGACGGTTTTGAGCGTGATGTAACCCTTTGTGTGAACATATGAGTTATGTTAATCTAGATACAAGATACATGAAGGAGCGTAGAGGGGTCAGGGCATTTTGCTGCAGGATGTCAGCAGGTAGACTGCAGACATGGGGTTTGAACCCAGATCCTTTGAGCTTAGAGTCAAATACCCTAATTACATTTTGCACTGTGAAGAGAGGAAATTATATGCAGTAGGGCTGTCTTTTGCTTTCAAATTGATGCTATAACCAGCCTGTTGACTTAAAATATATCAGAATATTTGTTCTGCAATTAGCACCACACCTAAGATGTAATAAACACACATTTGTTCCTCTTAATTATGACCTTTTATTGATGAAAAACAAAGAAGCAACAGCAGAGCTGTCAATGCCAGGGTAATTGTGTTTTTAGTATATGATTTAGAATATATCCCAGAACATATTGTATCAAAACAGTCCTAAAATAGAGGTATTATAATAGCTCATGTCCTCATTCATATTCATTGAGTCAACAACAAGCACTCCCATAATGTTCTGTCCCTTATGACACGTATTTGTTCATGTTAGTTCTATGGTTCAGGAATCAGCCATGGAACTAAACTGGAGCGCTTTGAGTTGGAGTATTGTGCATTTAAAAGCAATACAATGAACAGAACCCACGCTCTCAGAACAAGATGATGAATCATTTTGATATCATACCTAATTATTAAATCCACTGTGAGTGGACAGTGCCCTGATTAAACTTATAAATTATTATTCTCTTCATTATGAATAATAGTATTATTGCCCTGGTTTTGTATTATATATTGAGACTAATCGTTTATTTCAATGTGTTTTTAATCCCTGACATGATTAATTATTATTTATTCCACTGTACCAACTCCCCTCTCCTCC
>OOFG01060386.1:0-13060 GCA_900323295.1 Molva molva
AGGGGGATCCTTTTCAAATAAGCCCCAGCTCAACTGAGTGCCAAACCAGCCGCCCGGGAACCAAATAACTGCCCTATCAAAGGGGCCCATTCTGTGCAGGGAGTAAGGGGTGTGTGGGTGCAGGGTGGGCTGGAGGGTGAATGGGCTTGAATGAACAGGGGAAAAACAGATCTCTCCTTGGCCCGGACCCATGGCCCACTTAGTGCCCTTGGCCTTCAGCCAGCAGGACCCAGCACGGACACCAGAGAGAAGATAACACCAGATATACTAACCTGACACACTTCTCGTGCACCACTAGACGCAAACTCAATCCCGTCCCCTTTTTTTTTTAAAGATGGAAATCTATGTTGTGTGTCTGTGTGTTTGTGTGTTTTTGTGTATCTTTTGAGACTGTACAATTAATCTCCATCGACAAGCTATAACGTGACAAATTCATACACGATTTCCAACACGCACAAACACAGACACAGACAAAGACACACAGAGACAGACAGACAGACACACACACACACACACACACACACACACACACACACACACACACACACACACACACACACACAGAGGACACACACACACACACACACACACACACACACACACACACACACACACACACACACACACACAGTGAAACACATGTAGGAGTACTTATGTTGCAGCCTGATCAGGATTGGCAGGAGGCTAGTGAAGACAATTTGCCTCAATGCTCTCTGCGGTGAGGTTGGAGGCTTCTCTACTGTACGGAGACTTGCACTGACACTTAATTAGGTCTCTTCCTGTCCCACACACACACACACACAAACGTACACACACACTCCCATCCCCGGCTCAACTTGAGCCCCGTGCAGCGCCAGTGTCCCATCTGATGAAAACTAATGGATTACAGCATTTCAATTTGTGGGAGCCGGCTCCGTTGTCAGCGTATCTTAATCTCTTTTAATTAGGGAGCAGCTCTTAGTCAAATGTCTGACATCCGAGAGCTGGGAGGAGGCCAGTCACTTTGACCCATAAACAGGTTAGAGCTCATTCACAGGGCTGGCAATTAGATACAGCATATCTCTTTCTTGGTCTCTTTTCCCCCCCATCTTATTTCACTTTGTATTTGCTCATTCTATCGGGCCATCCTTACGTCTCGCCTGCTCCCTGTCCTCTCTCCTTATCGGCATCCATCCACTGTCTGCGTCCTTATCTGCATCCATCCACTGTATGTGTATGTGTGTGCACACGTGTGGGTTTGCGCACATACACACACACCACAGCACGCATGCACGTGCGTGCACACACACACACACACACACACACACACACACATATATACTTGCGGTCAGGTGTGCCTGTGTGCGCTGGCACCACAGGAGAAGGTATATTAGAAACTCACATCTAATCCAGTTTGAATTCAGGGAGAGAAAGAGAGGATAAATGGAAGATAGATTCCTTCTGCTGATGTTCTGCTGAGGGGACTGTCTGAGAGGTGATGTAAAGTGGAGATGGCTAGAAACAGACACACTGACCAGTTCCCCCACACCCCCTTCTACCACCACGGACAGAATCGTCTTGTTTTTAGCCCCATTCTCCATTATCCAGAGCCTTTGTTCTCATAATGGTTACCCCTCTGCCATCTGCGGGAACACAAAATAACCCTTTAATGCAAAGAGAGCAGAAAAATGGCCCGGCCTTCAGTAATAAGCCTTGAATTACCCACCCAAGGGTTTTCGTTTCAAGATGTGGAATCCTCAATTATTATGTTCCCATTTAGAAGAGATGGGAAAGAAAAGGGGGTGGGGGATGTGGGGAAAGGGAGAGAGTGAGGGAACCCGATGGAGAGGTACTGAGAAAGAAAAGGGGGAGCAAAGAGAATGAAGCAGAAGGTAGAAAAAGTGGGGGGAGAGCTGAAAAGAGAGAAGAAGAGACGGTAGCCAGACGCTAATGGTGCCAGAGTGAGGCTTTGTTGAGGCGTTACATTTAGCCTTTTCCTCGCAGGCTTTTCTTGCCTTTCCACCACCACAAAGGATAAAAGAGCTAAAGTATCGATTTTTTTTTCGTATTATCCTCATCATTTCCTCCGTATTTCTCACTCTCTATCTCTTAACCTTACCGAATTTTCCTTTTCTCAGTGTGCTGCAGCAACATTGATATCCTTTCAACAGGTGTGGTATGCTGTGAGATTGAATGGTCAAGGAAACCACAAGTGTTGACTGTTAAGTGGCCTGTAATTCATGATTGTGAGTGGATAGATTTTTCAAATTTGGATTTGATGCGCCCCTCATCAACAAAAAAAATAATTTCATCAAATTATACACCAATGTTTCCATGACGCACAAGTTCAATTAATCATTACAAAGAAGGTTGACATGATGTTTTGTTTTGATACATTAATGCTCAAAACAGCATAGTCATAATATTGAGTATAATATGCACTATGACTTGAGTTATGATGAAAAGTATAATAATGTATAAGCATGCAGCTTCAGCAAACTCACCTGCAGGCATTGAGATTGAGTTTTTCTTCCGTGTCTTGGAGAAGCTGCTGGTAGTCCATCTCGCTGGGCACCCCAGGGACCAGCAGCTCCATAAAGGCATGGTCTTGTGGAAAGTCCCCCGGCCACTCCATGACCCCCCCTGCTGGGGCATAACCACGATGAGTTCAGGGACATGAAGCCACTCATCCTGAACAACGTCCACTTCACTGCATATGGCACAATTTCTCTATGTTTAGAAGGAAAACATGTCTTTTTATTGTTGCATCAACAAAAAATGGATAAGCCCCCAATATTGACTACCAATAGTAAACAATTTCAAGAATAACACATTGAATATCGCTTGTTAATCTTCATACCGCCCACTTACACAAGCCGTCTTCCCACAACATAACACACACTACCATACATGAGTCATGCCATTGACTCATGTATGTCATTCCTTTTATTCTGGATGGGACCCTAAATTATAAGTGCAAATGATTTACACTTGACAGCAGAGGGAAGCGGTATGATCAACAAAATATGCGTTGACTCTTCACATCCCCTCCAAATATGATTAACATTATAGAACGCTCTAATCAAAATACATTGCCTCAGCTTCTCACCATCACCACCTACAGACACCACAGTGGATTAACACCGGTAACCACCTTGACTCTATAAATCAACCATCGGACAGGCTCCACTTATAGACGGCTCCATCTTTGTGATACAACCACTCTAGACTGAGGAGGACCACCTCTATTCCTAGCTAGCTGCTTAGCGCTGCGTGCTAACCAGCCAATTCCACTGTGGTGTGTCTCCATTCGACAACACCACATCAACTTTGTCATCAGCGTGAGTCAAGTGCAAGGTAATGGAGGGCGCCAGCATCAATTTGGCATTCTCGTGCTCTCGCCCCCACTTCTGCACCGGCTGCTCTGATTTTAATAATTCCTGTCAAACTCCTTAAAGCTGGCTGCTCTTCCACCGGAGCTTCCTTGCCACTGCACACGCACACAGTATACACAGAGCTCCCTGACAGGAAAGACAGGGAGATGCTCAACATTCATTTAGCTGCATGTAAAAGGCAGCCTGTCCAGCTGTACAAATATTAATATTATTTTCTCAACTGACGGTTCTCGACAGTTCAGCTCCTTCATTATTATCGTCTTCTATTCTCCGATCCCATCCCACTCCCCAACATCCACTTTCAACATCCTCATTCTCGCTGTATGTGTCAATGATTAAGTGACTAAGTCCATTGGGCATCATTTATTGTATAGTAGGGAGTTTGTCAATGTGTCTTTCAGGAAGCCAACTACATAATGAAATAAATGTTGGCCAGGTGGTTTGTGTGAAAGTGTCACTGAGTAGCGGGATTTACAGAATGGTGGTTTTGTGTGTGTATGTGTATGTGTGTGTGTGGGTGTGTGTGCGTCGTCTTAACAATCTATCTTATCAATGAATGTATGTATAAGCGTTGACCTTCTCCATTAGTTTTTGATTGTGTTTGTTTACAACACGGCAGCTAATGCGTGTGTGTATTGTTAAGGATTCATCAGTCTGAACACGCAAACTCATTAGAGCTATGCTTCGCGTAGTCTCCAGTGTGTTGTCATTAGCTTCCTTCAGAGCAGATGTTAAAGGGGCCCACCGAGTATTGAGTGTTGCCACAGCGATGACTGGGCTAGGCCATGCTAAGCTACTCTGTGTCTGCCCAAGACATTGAATCAGAGACCATGAGTGAGAGTAGTAAGCATGAAACACACAGAGACAGAGAAAAAAAGAGTGAGACAGAGAGAGAGAGAGAGAGAGAGTGAGAGTGAGAGTGAGAGTGAGAGTGAGAGTGAGAGTGAGAGTGAGAGTGAGAGAGAAAGATGCAGTGTGTGTTACTGCAGTTCCATCTCTCTTGTTCCAGCCTGTCTACATCGGCAAGGATAACACACAGGGCCATTTACAGTAATGAGTTTGTTCTTAAATATTTAGCAGCACATCCCCCAGGCAACCTGCTTTAAAGCCACTTAGAGCATGACAAGTTCAAGTCAAAATTATTTTAAAGGGGGCAGCTAAGAGTCAGCTGTGTGGGAAACATCATAAATTAAATAGGTGCATAATCTGAGATCACCATGCTGCTGAGACTGATCTAAAGCTTACTCAGGGTGGGAGGATGGATTGCTGTGCAGCAAACGCTGAACTTCTCTTGAGTGATTTTATTATCTTTTTGCCACCCTCTGTCCTCATCTGTGGATATAGCACCAATGAATTTTAGATGGTAAAAAAAGAAACTGCTCATGGAAACACAATGGAATGGAAAAAGAAGAAATGTATTATATACACGCACGCACACATGCTCACACACACACACACACACACACACACACACACACACACACACACACACACACACACTTAAATTACAGTAGAAAAACTTATCATATCACTAAAATTGCTATGTATGAAAAAAGAAATTGCTATGTGTCAGATGACACATCTCCACATTTCATTCTTTATCCAAGACAAACATAAGCCAACAGGCAAAAGTCATGTGTGAAAACCATAGTCATTTATCCCTCCAACACATTGTTTTTGATGAATTTGGCCCCACTCTACAACACTGCTTCAATCAATGGATATCAGAGAGCATTCATTATGTTCTGCCCTCAGCCCCACAGTATCTCAATGAGGTTTGGGGGGGTCTGAGGCCTTGACTTTGGTCATTCCAAAACCTTAATTTTTGCAGGTGTGCCTGAGCTCACTATGCTGTTGAATGTTTCACTTTCCAACCAGCTTAAACAGAACACCTCATGTTGGCCTATTTTTCATGGTGGACTCAATGACTGTGAGATGTGTGGGTCTTGTCAATGCATGTTATGAGAGAAGGACTTATGAAGCAACTTTTATATTAACCACAGTCTGCATATCCCTAGGAGGTAGCTGGCAGGCCCTTGAGAGTCCTACTGAAAATACTGTATTAGACAGAATTGTCTAATAATTATCTCTGAAAACGGTATACGCTATAGTCTATATGGAGTCTTTTATCGAGTCATGTGAAGATAAAGATAAAGATTGCAGAACTTTCTGCTTACTTCTTCTGCTACTGCTTGAGATTTTCATATTATCAAACAAACATTATTATAAACACTTAACAACCCATGCAATATCAGAAAAACAATATGTTCTTCAAGCATTGCTGGGCTAGTATATTACTATTACTAGCTAACTACTTACTTCTATTGAAACCCTACAATTTAACATTGTAGGTTGCGATTATAACTTTTTTATAACCTGCATATTGTATAACAGTCCTCCAGATGCAACGATTGCTGAATACATCTACAGCTCTTTGAAGATGTATTCAGCTACACTTTAGGACAATTATAATGTATGCAAACTAGCCTATTATGCGCTCTAGTCTAATGCATATGTAAGTATAAACAAATAACATAGCTAAAACGAAATTAAACTGCTAGGAAAAATAGAGGATACCATCGTCATCAAGCAAGTTATCAGTTCTCAAATGTATGTGATAAAGACTATTTTATGATTTTAGTACATAGTCGAACCCTATGTTCAGTAAAGGGATTTTCTTAATTGAGTCCTCCCTAAAAATACAAATTAATGACACACATTAGATGACAGAAAACACTGAAGAGCATTGCTAAACAACGTCGCTATTTTAAACAACATCGCTTAAAAGTCCAACGTACCAATCTGTAATGGTGCTGTTAATATGTGTTCAGGATTTATCAAATATAAACCACAATACTAGATGCTACATAGTATCCCGTTATTTCCGACACAGAGAGCGTCCGTGACAACCACCCGGAAGATAAACCACATAAACCTTCCCCTTACTGGAACGGTCCAATTTATTTTTTAAATAGGGGTGTATTGGTCATGTAGTTAAAAAATATATAACATTAAATTAAATGTGATTACATTTTAGTATATAGAATATATAATTAATATATATACATTTGTATAATATTGATCAATTAAAAAGATCCGAATTGAGGTTTAAATACAAAACCCTTAATCTGTGAAATGTCCCATTGTCAACTGAACGTTGTCAAATCCCAGCGTGTATAGGAACTGTTGGAGGAACTATGCTAGTGTTTTGATGGTTATACATTGAAAACAAACATTGCATTTGGATGTTTTTATTTATAATATGAATCCTCAACATGCAGTGAACGTTGACAAACTTGGAATGTTGGCGCGTCTCTCTAAATCTTGAAAACTGCAAAATGTTTTGCTTAACGCAATAGCAGAGTTTAAGTAAGTTTAATAATAGTTATGTTTGTATGTAAGAATACAAATCAACCCAAATGATGTGACGTTATAATGTTACCGTGTGTACACATTGTTTCATTTAGCAAGATTTCAAAGGTATGGATGTCTATCCGTCACATACCGTGCACATACTAATAACACTGCTTATCAGAGATAATGAAAACACATCATTGTCATAATGCTCAGAAGTTGCTGAAACGAATTCAGCAAGTTATAACATATATATGACTTTAAACAATTCCCTATTGATCCTATTTATATCCATGTTATGTACATTAATAACCCTCTAGGATGGCGAGCTCCAAACGTGTCTTCCAAATTTCGGGCATTAAAATCAGAACCCAGAAGAGAAAAGTAGTCGAAGGAATTCTGAAGCTTGGTGGGAAATATATTGGCGGTTCTGTGAGTAAAGCGCATGACAACAAATTACATATTTAACCAGATGTATATGTCAACTGGTTATACCATTTATAACAGCGAATATATCGACGATTATATTTAAAATTACACATGCTTTCACTTTCACAATCGTTGTGTCTGCTGTTGCATATCACATAGCAGTAGATCGACAGATGACAGATCATGTCTATTCATTAAGGATGTCTTTCAGGGCTATCACCAAGACACCACACATCTTATAGTCTCTGGGTTCTCGCCAAGTGAGAAGTGTTTGGCAGCTTGTGCAGCAGGTAATTTCCCACCAAGTTCATTTTATGCATAGATCTACACTTTATGTTGTTTACTATATATCACCACATCAGATTATCAATTCTAAAGGTATACTGTTAGTCCCATCATAATGCCATATTTGAAGGCATACCATGTTGATCTAGACTGAAATCAATTAAAAAGGTCTAAAATTACATTCAATCATCATGAATGTGACAATGCATTTATTTCCTGTTGATAGACGTAGACGTTTAAATAAACTATTTGATTATCAAGTAGGCCTTGTTGGATTGCCGATATAAAAATACTTCTCAATAGCCATATCCCATAAGTCATTTTCTCTAGAAAATGTAATGACCTGTAGATCCCCTTAATCTTTGTATTCTCCACCCTCTCCTTCCAGGAAAATGGGTGTTGACTCAAGAGTACGTGTTTGACAGTGTCAAAAGGGGCTCCTGGCTCCCTGAGGAACCCTACGAGGTGGCCGTGTCCCAGAGCACCCAGGCAGCCCACAACCCCTTCAGGCAGTGGAGAGAGAGGGTGGCTGATGGGAGCCTTCCAGGGGCCTTCCATGGCTGGAAGGTTCTCCTGGTAGTACCAGACCCTTTAAGTAGAGTCATGTTCAAAAGGTGTGATCACACAAAAACACGCATTTAGAATATAGGAATGACAATATTTAAATAAATGACCGGTTATGTTTTTTACATTTGAATTTGAAATATTGGAATTTCAGTTGGAAGCATTATTTTTTATTTTATTTTTTTGCTTTTCAGGCTCCTTAAAGCAGGCAAAGCCGAGGTATACCTACCACCTCCTCCTCCTCATGTAGCCATTACTCATGTCATGGCTAAGCCACTACCGGAGGACCTACAGGGCCAGATAGCTCCCTGCTATCCTGTTACACACTTGATCCAGCATCTTTTTGGGGTAAGAGACTTTATACTCAGCTACCTGTACACAAATTTACCGTGCGTGCATCACATCCATTTAGTGTGTAGAGGAAATTCACATGCATGGTGACGATTGTTAGAGGAAATATATCAAAGAACAACCACAAAAAAGGTTGTGCATGAAGGTTATCCACAGGTGCAAACTCATTTCATATAAGTTTGCACCAATATAATAAAACAAGCACTGTCTAAGTGACAATAACAAAACCTTATTCCAATGTATGATAATTCACGAAAAAGAAGCTTAACCATTATTCGAAGTGTATGGAATCTTATGTTTTGTTGTTATTGTTTTCTGCCAGGGCCATTCTGTTGGTTTGTGCAGTACTTCTGAAGCTAAAGAGGAACAGCCAACAGAAGCTGAGCCGCCTGTTATTGACTTTTGTGAGTTGGAGAAAGAACTCAAGGAGTACATTATCAAACGAGAGGTAGGCGCCTACCCTCATTCAAAAGCTTGTATCAATTTTAAACAAAAATACATCGGTATACCAAGTGATATATTTCCTGAACACAATGAAGTGCATGTCCTGTATCGTCGTTCTACATAAACGTCTTTTGTAGGAACAGCCCAGGCTTGTGTTCCCGGAATTTCTGAGCTACCATGATCCATACAGTCTAAACTCAAAGGTAACACACACAGATGCACACACACCACCCTGATGAGAACCCCCTTGGAATCTGCAGTTGCTCCATCAAGATCAATGGGTCATTCAATTTCCTTTTATGTCACATGTTTCAACATGAAGTGACAGCTTGAACAAGGGCACATCATACCCAGGTCAGCGATTTAACCACTGCTATCAACTGATCTACGAGGTGATTGGCATATCTATTAGAAATAGTCTCCACAGCCCTGTCCATAACTTACCCAAGTGGATCTCTGTCAGATAGATATCATGAATGCTCAGGTATTTCCTTTCTGGGCTCACTGAATCTAAATGCAATTGGCCATTAACTGAAAAAAATGACCCCATTCTCTTCCTGGGATCTTCGATGTCCCTCAAGTTCTTTATCTCTTGACTATTTTGCCCTCCAAAGCCAGACTGTATTTCTTTGCATATCGTTATTATGATTTTTCATATTACTCTATCCTGTACTTCCTGTCATATACTTCCTGTCCACTGCTTCATGTCATCTACTTCTTATCATCTACTTCCTGTCCACTCCCACAGTCAGTGGAGGCCGACTTCAGCAACGTGTGCACTATGATTGAGAGTGGCCTCTTCTCAGAAGCCTTGGACTCAATCAGGGACACTCTGTTTCCTGGGCTGTTGCCGCCTGCCGCGTTCCTGGTCTCTCTGTTAGAGCACGCGCTGCAGGTAGCACCACGTACACAACAGTTAACCGTCCCAGCTTAATGCTATTTGTTACTGAGAAGAAAGGCTCTCCAAACCCTTTTCAGTGTTGACAGTTTTTTTCCACAGCCGTAAGCGTTGCATTGTCTATTTCTGAATGAATTGTAATAAAAAAAAAAGAATACAATATAGGTAGAAATCGATAGCTTTGAAGTGTAAATATGTTCTGAGTTATTCTGGTTGAGTTATTTTGACTTTGTACTACTGTACTACACATTCTTTACTCAACAGGGAAATGCGTCTGCTGTCTACCACAGAAATCTGCAGCAGGTTTTGCACAGCCTGCTGTTGAACAATCCCTCTTGGCTGTTTCCCAATACTGTGAAGAAATATTTTACTGAGCTACTGCAGTGTCCTCAGTGCAAGAGAGGCCTCTGGCCTTTCATAGAGACTATTATCAGGTACGCATCGCAACACAAATGCATCCATTTCCTCAACTCGAGTGTTGATGTAAAGATGTGGATGATAAATACATGCATATGTTTATGTGTCTGTCCAGCTACCGTATGTCTAGTGAAGCTGTATGCCATCCCCTCCCGGGCCCTGCCTCGCCATCTCTGCTGTGTCTCCATGGCGACCTGCTGGCGTTGGTGCTCAAGTTCTTCCAGGGCGAACTTCACTCAATCACAGCAGGGTAACATGAATGTAGAACAACGTTCGTCTTTTCCGATTTGAGGTGGCACCCTGTTTACTTAACATGTAGTCGTAAAAATATATACGGTTCATATTTTATATATTTTATATATTTTATTTCATATTAACCAACTTTTCATTGCAGCATTCTTAGTTAAATCTATTTAATGACACATTCTCACTGCTTTTTAGAACTTAAGTACCTTAGGTCGAAAAACTTTTCGAGTCTGCTCCAATAATAACACTGTATTTCCGCCCCAGGGACTCTGGTCTTCTTAAAGGAGCAGGGGTCTCTCAGCTGCCTGCTTCGGGCTCTCTGCTGTACGAGACCTTCTGGACTGTGTGGGAGCGCTCCACCCTGTTATCCAGGGCCGTGAAGCAGCTCGTTAAGCTACTGGTGCAGGTCTTGCTCTGGGAGAAGGAAGTCGAGGTGATTATTGTGAAACTCGGATGAACGACGATCTACCCGCTGAAATTGTTGACCTTTTTTTGTCGTTTTCAGAGCGCAAATGGGATTGTAATTGCTGTGAATGAGCACAGCAATTTTTTTTACTCTGTGGTGGCTCTTGATGCAACATAACCCCACTCCCATCCCCTCTCAGAGAAACTTTGAGCGCGTTGGTGTCTGTGGTGGCTACAATTACTACCTGCAAACAACTCATGTCTGTCTCCTCCCTCTACTGCAGGACGAGACCGAGAGGGAAGCCAGACAGGAGCTCAGGATGGGGGAGATCCTGCTGGACATGCTGTCCGCCATGGTGGAGTTCTGGTGCCAGCAGCACCTCAAACTCAACCAGAACCTGGTGGAGAAGGGCCTGAAGGACCTGGCAGAGCATGTGGCTGTCAGCGTTAGCAGCCAGGGTACGCTGATTGGAAACGGTCATGGAGTAGAATATAGAAAAGAAAAAGGAAATGGCCAATCTTCTTCATTGTGTGATATGATGAGGAGATATTTTATGCACTTACTGGTGGTATTATGTTCCCGCCACAGATGTACCGCCGGCCGTTCTGGTGGAAATGGTTGCCAGGATACCCTCCAGCAGACTGAGGTTGGTGACGGCAGACGCCGTCTTCAGGAACCTGTGTTGCCGAAATGGACTCACTGTCGGAGATGAACCCCTGTCACTCAAGAAGATGGTATGTGGGGAAAAAAAGTGTAACATTGCTTTAATATGAATACATCCATTATATAGACACACTGTTCAGCTATTGAATTCCAGTTATTGAGTTTTAGCTTTCCTGTGTCAAATGTTATGCATTTGGGTTCTATTTAAATGCATATTAAATGCTTACATTAATAATAATAATAACTATATAATAACTACAACTTTCGAATGTACTATTCCAAATTAATAGACGCTCGAAGTTGATAGAGACTAGTACGTTTAGTTACCTGCTCCAGAGGCAGTGAGATAGCTTGTAGGTCGTTGCATTATTAAGGTGCTGTTGGAACATCTGGCAGTCTCCCTCTCACAGTTGGCATCTCTGTGTCTTTATTAGCCTGAAGAAATGCAGACAAAAGGCACAGTATAATATATGTGTGTGTTTGTGTGTGTGTGTGTGTGTGTGTGTGTGTGTGTGTGTGTGTGTGTGTGTGTGTCTGGTCTCTGACAGGTGTCATCCTACCTGCCTGCCTTGGAGAGGTTAGTAGAGGGTCCCAGGTGGGCAGACAACAGGGGGCCCTGCCCTGCTACTGAACCCGTCTCTCACAGCTGGACCAGCCCGGAGAAGTATTCTGGGTCAGTACCACACAGATGTCTGTCACCGCCACCACTGCTCTCCCCCACTGTACGTACATGCTGCCCAAGCCAGAAGGTGGGCGCGCGAGATGACGAAGAACGTTGCTGACGTCACTGTATATAAGACTGTGGATGGAGTACTTTTATGCTTACTTATTGCGATTCAAGGTTAACTGTTTTGTTTAGTGTTTTGCAACTTACTGTGGTGCTAGTTCATAGTGTAGGTGTGTGCGTGTGTGTGTGTCAGTGTCAGTCTGTGTGTTCCGTTTTTCATTCATAATACACCCGAAGGCCGTACAAAACAACCATTTTGTTCCATCAATTATTTCCAAAATGATTTGGAAATAAGACACAAAGCGGCACTGTTGAAAATGGTATGAACCAGGAGAAAATAACTGTATTCCGAAAGCCTGAGTGCCCATGTTGGAGAAAGAGCAGGGGGGTGAGGGGGGGCTCGAGGGAAGCAGGGTTGGCAGCAGAGAGCCGGGCGGAGGTCAGGCGGAGCTCCAGGGCCTCCCCACGTGACGGTTCATCCCCAGGTCGGGTCCTATCAGTGAGCTGCTGGCTGACAGGGAGGGGGCATGGGGGGAAGCCTGACCCTCCTGCTGCTCAGGCCAACCCAGACAGGAGGGTTGACAGACTGACGGGACGGCAGATGAAGAGATCCCACCCACCCACAAACACACACACACACGTACCCCGTACCCTCCTCCCACATGACCACAAACCCTCAGCCTGGCCACTCCTGCCCCCTTTCCCGCTTTTCTGGTTCATAGCTATCCTCACATTCTTAATGCCTGCTGCCAGCCCCAATGCTATCATACGCCCGCACACGTGAACGACCCGCGCTCCGTATCAGACATCTGCTGCTCCGCCAGCAGGTGGTTGGCCCGGAGAAGGGCAGGAGTCATGAGGGAGCGGGTTCATCTGAAGGCTACTGCCTCGCAGTACTTCTG
>OOFG01060389.1:0-12066 GCA_900323295.1 Molva molva
TGAGGAAAAACAGTGGCGAAGCACGCACGCACGCACGCACACGCACACACAGACACATGCATGCATGCATGCACAAAGGGTCAGGTCAGAGACGTGTGCTCCGCCGTCACAATCGTGAATAACCACCGTAGCCTCTAATCACTCACACACATTACTGCTCATGTCTTGCACTCATCTTCCACCATTCAAGCATACTGTGGCGACAACCAACCTCATAGAAATATAACAAGACAAAAGGAATATATGTTTGCTCTACTCCTGTGGCAAGATTTTATGGCCCTAGTGGAATGCTGCAGATGTAGATGTCAGGGCTGGTTCCCACATTACCAGGATGTGGGCGACAAAGGGGGGCAGAAGGGAGCTGCCTCGGGCCTTAATTGCTGCCCTGGCCTGCATCGCAAATCAATAAACCCTACCTCCACTACCTCTGTCAGGGATACAAAGCTTAACATGGTTGTAAAGTGTGCAAATGAGGGGTTAGCTCCCAGATAACTACCTCAGAGGCAAGTTGGACGGGTCATCTAGATAAGCCCTCAAAGGTACAAGAAAAAAAAAAAGAGTAAAAGGACAAGGGTTAGGGTCTTGGTGATCAAACCATCGTATCCGTCTTCCCTTGCATCACTAAAACATCAGTTACCATTTTTAAAATAACATTTTTGTACCGATTCTGCCAAGGAGCATTTAGCATGTTTGTGCCTGCCATGTATGTAAACAACGGAAAAAGTTGGACAGTACGGAGTTTGTGGACAAAACAACAATGAAACGCCTTACATGTACTTCACAAAACGTCTTATCATAAAGACCCAAGTGCTATAATGCCATTGTCTACATTTGTGGCTGGCGCGGAAACGCTCAATGCTCTTAGGAAGTAATTTAGCCAAAGTATAAACGGTAGGCATTCTCAATAACAACACCATTCTAATATCTCCCTGCAGCCCTTAGAAAGGATGCCTCTTGTTGGTTGTGACGGATGATAGAAAGAAGAACATTTTGTGACTGCACAGATGAACGGTGGGCTGAGAGCTGGGGGTGCGGGCAGGGTAGGTGGTGGGTGGGTTTGTTTACAAGCGCTGCTCCAACAAGATCCCACTCAGAAGCCAGAAGGCCTGGGACACGAGAGTGCATGTGGACACAGAAATACGGCTTAAAGAAAACATGTCCTCAGGCAGCCCATTCTCTGCTTACAGTGAGAAGGCTGCGAATATGCAAAAATAACAACTTTCACAAGAACAAATATCCAACCATAAAATAAAATAGACCTCCAATTAGATAGAGATGGGACAATTA
Source organism: Molva molva (assembly GCA_900323295.1). Lineage (NCBI taxonomy): Eukaryota > Metazoa > Chordata > Actinopteri > Gadiformes > Lotidae > Molva > Molva molva. The sequence goes on from OOFG01060389.1 coordinate 1,288, forward strand.
TTTCCCCTGGTTTGACCTATATGACAAACATCTCTCCACTGAGTTCACCAACACTACCTACAGCAACTCACAGCTTGACGAATAACGGAAAAACAACCAAAAAGGTATAGTCACAGTTATCTTTACTGCAGGACTTCTGTCTAAATCTGGTTAAACTATTTGTTTACATAGGCCTCAGACTGGCTGTGGCTGCTATTCCACAGTGTGGGTGGTTAGCAACAAAGGCCACTTACAAAGGCAGGAAAGCATGGAGGGCGGAGAAGTGCTCTTTGAAACAGCTTTTTATAAAAAGGGATGCCGCCTTGCAGTGTGAACTGAAGAAAGTCATTGGTGGCATTTCAATTCTTTCCCTCACCAGCTTAAAAGTTATTCTAAAAATAAAGACGCATTTGCATGTCTTATTCTCCAAAGCAACTCCACAAGTGAAGTTTCCTGCAGCAACCAGATTTATTTTTTACTATAGAGGGACTGTAGCATAAAACAATAAAACAAACTACTTTGACTAGATTCTCTTGTTCTACACTTGCCAACAGATCCTGCTCAGTGCAATCCCCGGGTCTACAGTGGTGTGTCTGTTCATACAGCTGTGGCTGTTCCCAGGGACTGCACACCATATCACAGGCATGACATTACACCAAATTGTATGGTGTGGAGTAGTAATAATAATAATACAAATAGTAAATGTCTGCTTGAACAATCATAACTTCTGCAGTTCTCTTCATTGGGCAATATCCGTGTTACGACTGGTTATCTGTTGCAACTCATAACTGTCATGATTATTGCTGAACTATGACTTGATTCATTGATTAAGCAATCGGTTGTTTTTCTCTCTGTCAGATCATTCATGTTGAATTTCCACTTTGGGGATTAATAAGTATTTAACTACTTACTTACTTACTTACTTACTTACTTACTTACCTACTTACTATTATGAAATTAAAAGCATGTAATAGCATTTCTTGGCTGGTCTTTAGGTGTGAACTTTTCTTGTACATTTTATAGGCTAAATTATTAATAAAAAATGAATTTACCCTGAAAATAGGGCTTGTACATCAGGATGTCACAACGCAACAACGGCCTCCATTTTGGAAGCAGAGGACTATTTGAATGTTAGGAATTGTGTTAGTCATGTTTTTTTGGTCATTGTTTAGTAATTAATGGAGAAATGATTTGTCATTATGGGGAGACATTGTTGTGCTTGAAACTGCCACAGCATTTCTCATGCAAGACGTGGCAAAGTTTTCATTAGCCTAGGTTACAGTATATTTACGTTGATTTAGGATCTTCCTGTACTACAACTCTCTTTTGCCCTCTCAATGTGGCAGAGTATCGCCATCAAAACTCCCATGATGCATTCTGATGTACAAGCCTTATTATGGTGACTTGCAGCCTTGATCAGGGTTACCAAAGAGCATTGGATGTCTGCTCTGAGTTACCGGAGCCGCTGAATCTTCCATTTGTATAAGTGAGAGAGCATGAGGGACAGCAGCAGGGCTTGCTCTCCTGTGCTTGTTTTCTCTTGCTTTTAGGCAGACAGGAAGCCAGACGTTGCGCAAGCCTGTTACATAATGGACCTACATCAAAACAGGGAGGAATCAAATTCTTCCCAGGTTAACCCGCTTTTTCCCCCCTCTGGGCCCTCTGCAGTGAGGGGCCAGATGGACATGGCATGAAGGGGGCCGTGCCTGGAGCACATGTTGTTGCTGGTGGTGGGGCAGCAGCAGTAACATGTGGAGGTATCATTATGTGGAACATGTCCACACATCTTTCAAAAAAATGGCACTTGAGAGATTTATCCAAGCCTCTCATTGCAACTCTGAAGGAACACCAACAGCGGTGTAAGGGATATTATTGAATGTTGCAAGCCTGTTTATCTGAGTCAGCCTCAATAGAGTAGTAGAGGCATAAAAGACAAATCCACTGCCTTCCTGTTTCTCTCTGGTGTGAACAATAGTGGACACGTGACAAAAAATATGAAATGGAAAAATACAAGACACTGTCTCGATGATATAAGTATTCCTTTTGAATTACCTGCAATTCAATTTTTTCATCTCCATGTCATCTCCATGTCAACATTGGAGAGAACTCTAGTTTCAAACTAGTTTTGAGGATAATAATAATAATAATAATTCAAACTGCTCCATCTTTTAGGCAAACATGCACACCCAGATCTGGCTACTTCTGACAGGTTAGTAAGTCAACCTCAAGATAAAATATACTTTATAAAGCATCAAACAAGTATCTGCACACAATCATGTAAGAGAAGAATCAGTTATTGGCATGCAATGTTTCCTGGCTATGCCCAGGCAGACAGCCTAACAACTTGTTTCCACAAGAAAATAAATTGCAAGAAGAGATAAATTGCAAGTAGGAGAAAGAGATGGAGAATTAAAAACAACAGCAAGATAACAGACATGACAGAGTGCCTTGTTTTTAGTGGAACAAATCTAACCTTGAAACTTTTTTTCCATCTTGAAATTGGGTTACAAGTTGTTACATTATACACCTGCAGCTACGTTTATTAGGTGCTGTGTGGTTCTGTGCGGCGTTTGCAAATAAGACATCCTGTTTATTGTTTGCTCTGATTAGAAACCTATAGTACTATAGTAATAGGGAAAAAAGGAAAAATGAAGAACAACAACCTGTTGGACAACTTTGAAGTTAGTTAGTTAGTTGAAGTTAATTAGTTTGGTTAACCCTGCATCACAACTCTGACTGGAATTATATTGTCCTTCCCCCTCTGCGTTGGGAAAACATAACATATGGTTGATTTTCCATCATTGTTGTCCACAACATATATACCATTAACCCTGTTCTGGGAAGTCTAGCAGAGAACTCACGTGCAAGCTTCAGGCACACGACAATCTACGGTGATAAGATAGTGTAAGTAAATAACTTTCACGTAAAGTCAGGCATTTGGTTTAAACCCTTAAAAGCTATTTCGTTTGGAGAAACGTCTTTAAACAGTGCAATGTGCAATCAAAAAACATCCTTACCATCGTACCTTTGTACAAACTAGACTATACATTACAGGTCTGTCAAAAAAGTGATAAGAGACATGTATCGGAGAGACAGACATGGGCTACACCAATACAGTTGGGTATGTTTTGCAATGTCTCTACACGTCTACCGGAGAAGTATACACTCACATACACACGTTAGTATTCATCTACAACTGCTGATAAACAGACATTTATTCCATAAGTGAAAATTAATTGATCTCATAGTCTAATTAATCTCACATCTAGCATTTATAATTAGATTATGTCCATTTGGTGATTGGTGTCAGTGCTCTGTTTCCCCCCTCTCTGATTTATCCGTAGCTACATTGATAATGACTTATGAAACCATTATTTTAAGCAGTCGATAAAGAAGCTGGGACGTTTATTATTGCTATGGCTTACTGGGTTAATCGTATCTAAGTGCTTAGGCTACGTTCACCAGCCTGGATTGGAAGTATGTAGTGTTGCTGCGGCTTTTTTCTGATAGAAAGTAGTGTAGTACCGCACGATCACAAGGTAATTGAACAGTTAAGAGATTAATAAAAATAATAATGACACCTCTAGTGTAACCATCTCATGCATAATATGAAGCTGAAAGTCGGCTTGGTTGTATCGTTAGCATTGTTATCGTTAGGTTACAAATTTGAGATCTGTCAATAGAAAGCAGATATCGATCATTGTAAAGCATTGTGTGGTTCTTAGTTGGCATGTGCTATTTGTTGACCATTGAAATCACACACTATTCTAGCTTTCCGGCTAGTCTACTTACCACCAGTAGTAGGTAAAGCGATGCGATAATGTACCACACAAGGGCCCGACTGCTAACTGTCCAGTCCATCTTTTGAGTCACCAACACCGGCTTCTAGAGTGGGGTTTCAGCTACAAGGGTCCCCGTGGGCTTCATAGAAAATGCCAGCTGGATACAACCAAACGCAACACATAAAACACTAGTACGATATAAAAACATTTAGTCAGCTGTATCTCAGTTATTAGGTGGTTAGAAAAACTGCTTTCTTTGCTTCTTCCTGAAACGACTGATGTGAGGGTTGGACTTTGGGATCGAGCTCCATACCAGTGGAGGAGGGGAACATGTAACATTTCTGTGGACCAATGAGATGCCATTAAAATAAACGGATGTACTAGAAAATACATCCGGGCGACATTTTCTTGCAGGTTTGGAGAGCACGCTGGTCTGGTGCTTGCGTTTGTGTTAGAGAGCGATATTAGCAATTATGGACAGAGTATGTAATGGGCTTTTCAATGGCCCTAGGTCGTTTTGGCTGTTGTATATTTACAATTTTGAGCTAATGAGCTTATCAAACCATGTTAATATTGACCAGAATGGTGGTTTTAATTCGACAAGCTGCACTCCTGTGCGTCCTTAGAGCAACGTCAGTAGGGCTAGATGTCCACCACATGGGCGCCCACGAGGTGAATGACCAGGCCGGTACAGCAAACCGAATGAGCAGGTAATATTGAGTTTACTTGCCTGATGTTGGTGGGCGATCTTTCTTAACCTGGTATTGTGTGTAACGGAAATTGTTTTTAAATGTGCCTAGTTTGTTCAAGATGCGACTTGATGCCGAGCTCGTCGGAGTTCTGCAGAGGGCCCGGAGCCTCCACTCCACTAAGATCCAAGTGAAGACACAACGGCAAAGTTTAATATTGGGTAAGAGAATAGGTTTGCTTGTACTACGTTTTGGATTTGTTAATGAATGATGTTATCCATGCGTTAGACTTCTGAAAAAACATGAGGTCAATCTTTTAAACTGACTAACAATTTTACCCCAAATATTACTCCTGTTTCATTTCTTTTTTTGTTAACACTCTTGTTTTCCCAACCTTTTCATTTTTTTTAAATTTGCCTAGTTTGTTGAAGATGCGACTTGATGCCGAGCTCGTCGGAGTTCTGTAGAGGGCCCAGAGCCTCCACTCCACTAAGATCCATGTGAATACACAACGGCACCGTTTTATATTGGGTAAGAATAGGTTTGCTTGTACTATGTTTTGGATTTGTTAATGAATGATGTTATCCATGCGTTAGACTTCTGAAAAAACATGAGGTCAATCTTTAAAACTGACGAACCATTTACACCCAAAATATTACTCCATTAAATTATTGAATATTTAAATATTCGATTTTGTTTTCCCAACAGGGCGGATCGCTGTGGATTGCGGCTCTGAAATAAAGTAACCCGCATGAAGAATATATTTCAATGTGGCTGCCGACGCCCGGACAAGACGAAACCAACCATGGCAACAATGCATATAGTTGACTGGACTGTGCAAACATGAGTTGCTCTGTACATAAATAAATTGATTCAAGTACCATAAGCCTTTCGTCTGGTTATTTGTCAATAGATCTTAAACTGGTAAGATTCAAGCACTATCTTTGAACCTGCACGACCATTCCCATGGACGCACAGGCCAAGCTATAGTGCAAAAGTATACCATGACTTGTTATAACTGGGGTCTCTTGGCTCTTCCCCAAGTTTCTCTTTTAAATGCAAGTTACATATCTTTACATTTTTAGTTAACTCATAAATTTAGTAAATCATGTGAACGAGGTACAATCAGGATATACTTTTTACACTTTAAGGGAAATATGCTCAAACTATAAAGTTTACAATGCAAGTTAAATTGACTTTCAAGCAAAAACGTTCTTTAATCATGATCCAATCTAGAACATTCTGTGGAATCACAGCACAATGTGATAATTTCACCACTGTGCAAATAAACCACATGACAGACTGTACACGAGCACATTCGCAACAGACGATGGCACAATGGGCCTCACTTTAAGATGCGATGCAACCAAGGTCATCCGCGGTGGATGGAATGTTTGGTCATTTATAAAGGCACTTGTGCCTTGTACAGGTACCCAACATCCAGACAGAAGAAATGTGTGAAGTATACGATAAAGCAACGTGTCTTGGCAAATTAAATCTGAAGCTAATGAGTATTGGTTCAAACAAAGGGAACAGCATTAGACAGGCAGTCTCCTGGGGACATTGGACAATATGGCTGAATCCATTGATATTTAATTTTTTTAATAAATAGTATGTCAACCATGATGTTCTTGTCTCTTGGTCCCTTTACAACTTGACTGTCACGTCAGAGTGCTCCTTGCAGACACCTAATGGTCTTGGAATGGTGAAAACGTCCAAAATGTTTTTTATCCTATGCCATACATCACAACATTAGGCTACGGTTCATTATACATTCATCGTTTGACCGGAATAGATGTAACTGTTCATAGCTATCGATTCATTTGTACATAGACTACAGTTGGTTTGATAACTCACTAAAACAATGAATGATATTGACCAAAAAGTACCTGCTGAGATTTGTATAACTTCCATAGTCCAGATGAGATTTACTTTGCAAGAGTGATCTTGCATGACAACTTGACATAGCCTACATAGGGATCTTCTCCAAAGAGCAATTAAAAATGCAGAGGCCTATCAAAAGAAAAACATGTTAAGTTTGGGTTTTCAAGTTTGTTTCAACACCTCCCTGTTGCTTAGAACTGAAATCAAACTAGATTAGATTGGTAAATAGGCCATAATCACGCCAAGACTCGGGCTGTTTGGTTTAAACTGTACATCACAGGTATCATGGTTCTCATTTGGGTAGATTCATCGTTCAACCTCTCCACTCCCAACATGTATTCCTCTAACAAGCCCAATCTAAATCGTATCTCATTCCAACTGACGAATAATGATGCAATTAAATGACCGGTGGGGTTTACAGCATTTATGATCGGCGTACAGCCTCAGTAACAATGAGCTTGCCAACTCGTAGTCATGGTAACTAGGCAAGTCATTGAGCTAATAAGGAAGTGGAACACAGTCATAAAGCGTGGCGGGTGGTCCACCTAAAGGTCGTGGCGGGCGATGGAGAGGATGCGGCACAAGGTGTCCATGTCACTTGGTCAATAAATATCCATCGACAAATGTGTTAAAAAATATTAAGTCTTCAATCCGAGACCTCAGACTCTGTGGGCTCGGGGTCAGTCAAGGCATCGTTTGTCTCTGTAACCGAGTTGGCGTTGGAACGTGGGTCCATGGCAGAGTGCATTATGGGTAGCCAGATGTCGTCCATGTTTGGCATCACAAATATTTTCTGTTAGGACAGCAGAAACAAAAAAAGGGAGGATTGAAGTGCTGAGCAAAACAAGTTACAAGACACAGGGATAAGGGCATATGCCTTGTTGTGAATCTTTGAATCTCTGGGCTTGCCTTTGAAATAGGATTGTGCAACATTGACTGTCTGAGAAATAACTTGATTTGTGTGCACTAAATTGCTTCTCTGAATTATGCTTGAAGCTACATTCTCATAGCTCTCCCATAGGTGACAACGCAAAGCATTGTAGCCCCTTGGATCCCACTGGAGGCAGTTCTCTGAGCGAAGACAGACATCAACATAATGTTGTTGAGATGAAGCCACCAGTCTCTGCCTCAGGCCTGTTATCTGTGGGAAAATGTCATTACTGGGACTTTATATAGAGCAGGATGGAGCCACGGGCACATTGCTTAGTAATGCTGTATTGGAGGCAAGCCATTCAATCATTCTAAAGTTCTCTTTTTATTAGCCAATTCCCATTTGAAAAATACCTATCCTTGTCTCACCTTGATAAGCAAGTGTTTCAACAAAATTAGACGCTGTCTGAATGATTAATCATTATAATGCCAATGGGAAGAATTCCAGTATACATCTCCTACATACATCTAGTTGTACTACAGCATCTAGCTTTGAGGAAAACAATGTGCCATTCACCTGGAACTCCTGGTCCAGTTTTTTCTCGATCCAGTCTGTCACATTGGCAAACGTGACCTCCCTCTCGCCCAGTTTTGGCCGCGCTTTCAGCTCCAGGTGTGGGGGATTTCGAAAGCCATACCTGGCAACCGAAAGGGGAACATTTCTCAGAAGAATTTCTTCTAAAGTTACCTCTTAAAATACAGTGTTTGTTCGATGTGTTAATGGATACCAGGAAGTTGCTTGGGTTTTTGCTCGCATGTCTTTGGGCTGTACTGGGTCAATTACAAATGTGAATCTGTGAAGAATATTAAATAGACTAACCTTTGCTAATTTTAAAAGGAAATATCTTATATATCTGGTGTAGCTTTAGTTAGACCTGTAATATTAGTTCTTCACGGGGCTTAAGCAATTAAGCAACTTAAGCAACTTAAGCAACTTAAGCAACTTAAGTATTGTTGTCACAGGGCTACTTTGAGAAATGTGTTTCATCTCATACCTGGTTGTCATATCTTAACAGTGTATTCTTTGGAACATATTAATATGAACCAAACATTAATCACTTTTTAACAGTTGCAAACCGCATCATCCCAGCAAGCTTATGAATGGTCTTACTACCCAAATCATCACATAGCATTTAAACTGCTTTATTTTATAAGCCCTGTAGATTTTTCTGCGTGCATTTTTAATTTAATCAATATTTACTGCAGCCCTTTGTGATTCATATTTTTTATTGTGATTAATTAAGATCCCCTACCTTATAAGATGAAGAAAAGCAGGCCACTACAACAGCATTGGTATCAAACATAATCCTCTACCCTTTCATGATTGTGTTCCGCCACCAGGGGGAGGTATTGTGCCCTTGCGGTCCTAAAATCACCATGGAGGATAATAATAATGAGGACAGCAATAATTAGATCAACAACTACCATATCCTGTCTGTGGGGGGCGGGGGGATGTTGACGGCCAGCGTCCCGCGACACTCCTGCACCTCCACAGTGAGCAGCAGGGGCGTGTTGGACATCTCCTCGATCTTCTTCTTGATGAACTCCGTCTCCGTGGCCTTCTGGAAGTACTTAGACTTGGCGATCTTGTCCACGAAGCGCATGATCTTGCTGGGCCGGTGGCCTCCCACATACCTGGGGAAGTGAGGTCGAAGAGCGGAGGAGGAGGAGGAGGAGGAGGAGGGATGAGAGGCCGGGAGTGAGTCAGAGTCATCATTTATTCATAACAGCATCTCTCAGCTTCAGCCATGGAGAGGACAATGTGTGTGCGTGAGTGTGTCTGTCATGTATAACATTATTAGTGAGCTTTCAAAATGTGTGGGTTCAAATGAGGATGGTAAGATGGGTAGCCGGATCGAAAATAGACAATATCTGGTGTACACAGTGCGTTTCTAACAAACGTTCTATTAACAATCAGATGACTATTAGGATGAAGATGATGATCAGTAGAAGTATCATGAGTATGACGGTGATGATGACGGCATGGTGAGCTCACCCCTCGCCTCCCGGTAAAATGGCGGCCTTATCGGCGAGGAGTTCGGCGGTGTCCTCCTCGTCAGAGGAGCCGGCGCTGGATGACTCCTCGTCGCTGTCCGCCAGACAGTACGTCCGAGGTCTGGCCACTGAAGGTCACGCAAAAAGCACAGTAGGGTTCGCCGTCAAAAGCCCTACAGCCACCGGGGAGCTAGGCCTATAGATCTGTGAGATAAACTTCAGTATCTCCCTAGTCCTTCACAACATTTGGGGATAAAGGGGAGGTTACTATTATGTTAAAGGTGCAATATGTAACATTGACAACAAGCTTTTATAAAGGGTACTGCAGTCCAAATTCACAGTTTTGGAGAGATTTTTCTCCGCACACCCCCCGCCCTCCCCAGACTCGAGGCTCAGGCGGGTTGCCAGGTTGAGGACACTGAACGAACACGAGCAAAAGACAAGTCAAGTGCAACATTATACTTGTGCTACACTGTAAGTTGATCGGCCAATGTATACGTTGGCAATATTTTTATTGTTTTCAAATTATTAGCCAGCTCATGTGGCATCTGTCTTCTGAAATCCTACTGTCTCCATCTTTTAAATGCAATTCAAAGATTGACCCGTGTTTTAGCTCGGCTCTGGTCATGGAGCTTTTCGAAAGAGAACAAGGCTTTTTATGTTGGGTAGAATCCAGTACAATCTAATTTGATTCAGTTTGTTTGCTTGCTTCCATGGCTGCACTACGCTGTGTTTGTGTGCCAATTTGTTTTGTATCTGGCGACCCGTGGTACTCGGAAAATAGTGAATCATAACACACAGGCAAAAACAAAAACAAAGGTTCTGATCCGGAACTGAAATTTCAAAGGAAAACATACTGGCTGTTGTATTGTTGTCGGAGGAGCCAGTATTTCGACTTAGCATGTGTCCTTAATCTCTGATGACGTATCATGGTAATTTTATGATAGTAGAGTAAATTTGTTACATATAGGTCCTTTAACCACTATTCACTATTTATTCATTTGTAAGCCACATACAGTGAATTGACACACGGGTCATTAAGGAGCAGGTAGGGGTTAGGCATGTAGACTGTGGACATTGGGGATTGAACCCAGCACCTTTTTACTACAGTTACAGTGCATACGGAAAGTATTCACAGCGCTTCACTTTTTCCACATTTTGTTATGTTACAGCCTTATTCCAAAATGGATTCAATTTATTTTTGTCCTCAAAATTCTACGCACAATACCCCATAATGACAACATGAAAAAAGTTTTTTTTAAATGTTTGCAAATTTATTAAAAATAAAAAACGAAGAAATCACTTGTACATAAGTATTCACAGCCTTTGCTCAATACTTTGTTGTGGCACCTTTGGTAGCAATTACAGCCTCAAGTCTTTTGGAATATGAAGCCACAAGCTTGCCACACCTATCTTTGGCCAGTTTCGCCCATTCCTCTTTACAGAACCTCTCGAGCTCCATCAGGTTGGATGGGGAGCGTCGGTGCACAGCCATTTTCAGATCCCTCCAGAGATGTTCA
>OOFG01060392.1:0-12000 GCA_900323295.1 Molva molva
TAATTAAATTGACGGTTGAATGCGGTTACCATTTGATACAGAGTCTTGTTCTTTTTGCCCGCCAATAGTTATTAATAGTTATATGCGCCAGAACGTAAAAATATTGCTTACTGTACCACACTAAGCGAGGTAGGTTAAGTTTTAATAGATTATCAACTCCGGTAACAATACCAATATGTGTCACTACTGTATGAAAAAGGACTGATACACTTTAATCAATTAATCAATTTAAACAGTTATCTCTGGAAATATTCTTACCGTTGTCTCTACACGATCAGCCATCTTGCCAAAATACTCTTCTTCTTTTACCACCACAGTGGATCTCGTTAGACATCTGGTGTGGTTCTGTGTGATTTAGAAAACTACAAGTTCTGCCTCCTGCTAAAAGTTACACAAGTTACAAGTTACTGTTAAGTTGTACACGTTCCGCCCCGCTCGGATATAATTTTATTTGGCACTAAATGGGCGGAGCCAGCCAAGTCCAAACACCTCTTGAAGTGCTTGCACAATGTTTTGGGTTAAATGGAGCAAGTTCACATTTTACCAAGAGTCTGACGTCTCAGAAGATGCGTTGGAGAACAATAAAGCACCACGTGAGACCTCAGACAGCTTGCAGTTATTAACAAAACATATTACTATGCGTGTCATGAATAAGAGCAGGATCATCAGTCGCAGTGAGCCAGCCTTGAAGATTGGTATTACTTGAGTATATCGAATATCAACAGACCAAGATATATTAACGTTAAATACTGCATTGCCTCGCTGTAGCTCGTGTAACGTAGTTATTTAGTGTAATGGTAAGACAGCGATCGTAAAGGTGCGTTCACACCAAAAAATGCGTTTAGAGGCGAATTTTCCGCCAGAAAAATCTGCAGCGCGAATTGATGAATGGCGCGACGCGAACAGCCTGGTTCACGCGGATTTCGCGTGATTCTACTTGTGCGAACACTTCGCTCGAGTTGAAATATTTGAACTTTGCCGTGAATTTCGCTTGATGCTTGGTCGTGACAGCCAATCAGCGTTCACTCCCTGAAGTCCAGACTAAACCGCAAAATGGAGGAGAAGTTGATTGTCGCAGTGTGCGGACTCCCGGAGAAGACGGTGAAATTCACCGAGCTGTCGGCGCCTCAGAATGATGTTATGAACCCATAAACGATGGCGTTGGGTTCTTCGACGTCTCTGGTACTTCCACAACAAGGAAAGACTCGCAATGGTGGTTATCTCGGTCATGGTTAAGAATGAATTGGCGGAAAGAAACTTTGGCGTTCACAAGAGGAAATCCCTCCTCCTACACTCGCGCGAGTAAGTTCGCGCGATCAAACTCGCGCAAATCACTCACGCGAGTAAAGTTGGTGTACTCGCGCGAGCAAACTCACGCGAACACGCGGCGAGAATATTCGCGCCGCTTTTGGTGTGAACGCACGGTAAGGAAGTCTAATAAATCAGCGGTGTCGCTGTATTCGTATATCTGTATTTATATATAATAGTAAAAACAAAATATAAAAATGTAAATGCTCCCTGCATGAGGACTTTCCACGGCTATTTCTCGCGAATCAGAAAAAATCAACGTCTAATTGTGATAGGTTACAGCAACCAATCACATTCAGGGATACAATGGCCATGGCTGGCTCCGCCCACTTAGTCCCAAAAAGAAATGCACCGCGCGAGGAGCACGAGAGCAAAGACAGCATTTGTGCGCACGAGGGTGTCAGTTGCGTGCTGCTCCACTTTATGTGCATACTCAAATAATCGTTTTGTCCTCCCAGGCTTTATTATTGCTCTCGTGATCAAAGAAATACTGAGTGGTTACAGTGTTTGCAATAATGATTTGTGTGCACGGATGTGTCATTTTTGCTCGCGATTTGTGGCAGTGAAATGCCGCCATACTAATTAAGGGAGTTTTTTCTTGCCCTCTGGGGGGCTAGGGTTAGGGGGGTGTCATAAATATATGGCCTGTTAAGCCCTTTGAGACTGTAACTGTGATAAAGGGTTATACAAATAAAATGTAATGTAATATAATTGAATTGAACAGCAGGTGTCCCCGGGTTTTCCTTTTTTGAGTTAAAGATTTTCATGTAAATAAGCTGATAAGTCAGTATCTATTACCAAATGACAACCGGATCTCACATCAAAATGTGTAATAGCTACGTTGGTCCACAGCACAAAACCTAGTAGTATCAAGATAACGGCTCTAAAATTGTGAAATGCCTACGTTTCATTGGCCTATTCTTTTCTATTTGCCTACGTCCACGAGCTCTCACACATGAGGGGTCATTGCCTCGGCAGCACTCGGGCAGGCACTGTTCTGTCTGGCGCTGGGGTATGAATTTGACTATGAATATAAGTTAATGATTGGAACTTGAGGTTTCAGGTTTGACCGCTTAGACGTTTAATATAAATGAGATAAATGTGTGAATTGTGTCCAATAAACGTGCCTCACTGAAATCAATGAGCTTGGTGTTCTGGTGGTTTTCGTCCTAGAATATTGGCTGTGTCACTACCAAATCTGTGACGTAACCAACTTGAAGTTGTTTAGGCTTAGGGTTAAATAAACTGTTTCAATTGCGGTTTGGCCTCAAAAGGCACCTTAGAATATGTGTCTTTCCCCTAGCCAGCGGAACCTAGTTTACTCTAAGACCAAAACATCACGGCTGCGCAGCACGTAACGTCATAATCAGGGCTGCATTGGAGGCTAAACGCACGTAAACGGTGTTTACGCACCTCCCTCATTTCTGAAATAGCATTTACGCACCTCTAAATAGCGTTTACGCACCTCTAAATAAAGTTTACAGCATTATCAGTGTTTACGGTATCTGTGACACGGTATTTGTGAGTCTGTGACCAATCACATCATCTCTTGCGGAAGCCGGGCCAGACGCCAGACGAATTGCAAACTGCAATTGGTCCGGAACCTCTACATTCATTTTCGATTTCCAAGGGGCGTCACCAACGGGTGTAGACCAAAATGCCTCTGGACGCAATTGGATAGGCCTACAACCAATCATAGCAACGGAACGGGTGACGCAGCACTGAGCGATGAGAAAACATATTTCATGCCTCTTCAGCGCTCCTCTGCACCGTCATCAGATTTATCCTGCCTCTTATTAGATAAACAGTTGTGATTGGTCGGTCTATCTCGTACCGGCCAGAAATCTTTTTGTACGTGAGGGGAGCCAGATCTTAGCTGCTGAGCAAATTAAACATGAGCTTGTGAGATTCGTCTGGTTCCCAGGCTAGTAGAATGGGGCTTGCTCTTGCTAGCCAGCTCTATCTGTCAAAGGTTGACTAGTGTGTCTGGATTCCTATCAAATGGATATAAGGCGATTTCTAAAATGTCAAAAAAGCAAGCCTCTTCCTGCCGATGCCAGCAAAAGAACAAGAAAAGTTAGAATCACTCAGATTTGTTACAAACTTTAAAATGCTAATAAAGTGATACTTGACAAGATACGGTGTGCTGAAGACCCCTTTTGTCATTTTAAACTTTGTTTTGCAGACAGAACACAGGGAGAGGAGGAACAGAGAAAGGAGGAACAGAGTGAGGAGGAACAGAGAGGACAAACCAAGAGAGGAGAGACAGAGAGAGGACAAACCGAGAGAGGAGAGACAGAGAGAGGAGGAACAGAGAGGTCAAACGGAGAGAGGAGAGACAGAGAGAGGAGACATGTTACATTAAAATGTTAAGCTTCTTCTACTGTCACTCACATTTAAATATCTAAGCGATGTGATCTATAATCTTCAAGCTTAAGCAATTTGTTTGAGAGTCATGCTCCCCATACACATACATTGCCGAATGTTCAGAATCTCACTCTTGATGCAGTTTGTAATTTTACATTTTGTACTACTGGTTGTTTGTATTGCATTCTACAAATTTTTACAAATATTCAGAATATAAATTTGTTTACCTGTATGTTGTGGTCCGTCTTACCTTGATCACAGAATTCATAGTTCACCCACCTCTTTTTTTACAGTAATTATGTTTAAATATTCTACATATGCATTGCAGTCTTAATGGTTAAGAGGACAGTGGCCCGTTTAAATATGTTTAATTGTACACATTTTTAATAGCTGAATTACATTATAACACATTATCATGATTCAATGCACTTCAATAATGACAGTGTATATTTGGGATTGTGGCACATTGCCAGGGAGAGAGTGAAAGAGAGAGAGAGAAGAGAGAGAGAGAGAGAGAGAGAGAGAGAGAGAGAGAGAGAGAGAGAGAGCCTGAGAGAGGGTGAGAATATGCCACAGACCTAATTTAACTGATAAAGGGCCAGTCTTTTGGGTTCCCTCATTAGGCCAGAGATAGCGGTTACTCAAGGTCAGCTGCTAACACTGACACAGTTTCCAGACAAAGGATAATCTCCCTGTCCATCTGGGAATTGACCTGACCACTGATGAAATTGCTCAACCAGACATTTAAACAACATTATTTTCCTATGGGCATTATTCCCCTAGTGGCCATCTTGGCTCCATCCTGCCTCTCAAACGCTAGCAGGGGGTTGGAACTGAATGCGGAATTCCGCATTCAGATGCAACAGCCAGCTAGTGTTCAAAATGAGAGTGAAGTTCAAATGTCTTAACCTTAATAAACACATTGATGTCATGTGGTTAAAATGTTAAATATTGAGTTAAAATATTCTTCTATTTCTATTCGAATAAAAGTTTCTCTCACGCCCCCCGTTGGCATGTGAATTACTAATGCAAATCATTTGGCAGTGCAGTGGAGGGTACAGGGGAGACTGGGATATTTTCAGTCATTAATTCAGTGGGGCCAATGGCCAAATAACTTCCACTCCAGTTACCATAGTTGTATTGTGCTGGTGCCGCCGTCGCCCCTGCTGCTGTGTCTTTATTCAACAGCGGCCAGGAACTTGGGAGAATGAAATGAGAATAACGGACCACTTGTTGTCTCGGTGTTCAGTAGGCTCAACACACCACACATAGCTGGACTGGAGCACTGCGACTTGGGCCCTATAACAAGCAGATACCAGGAAGAATGAATGGAAATAAAAGTCTTAAAGGTGGTAAAAATACCCTCTGCATGAAGAGAGACTATAAAAAAAAAAAAGGTATAAAAAACTGTTTAAGTTGATTGCTCTTCATGAAACAGTTTGTTTATTAATCCCAAATAAGTACAGGAAAGTAAAATAAATTAAATTTAAAAAAGTAAGAAAAAAAGTAAAGTAAAAAAAAAAGAAAATAAATGTAAAATATGAATGTGCACAGAACTAAAGAAAGAATCAATTGTTTTATGTAAATGAGTAGTAGAATGAGTAGCAGAAATATCTGTGCCACCCACAACATATACACACTGTTGGTCCAATGTTGTATGATGTTAATGTGAAGAATCCGTTTTTACAGAAAATACATTATTTGCTATTTGCTATAAGCACATAACTAAATCAACAAACAACAAATATCCCTTTATCTATGCCCTTTGATTGTATTGATGCATTGGCTCTATGCACCTCAATAGTCCAATGTCACAGCAGAGATCTGCTTTGCATTGGGACTCAATAAGCAGGCCTATAGACTGATTATTTGGACAACCGTCAGCATATGGTTACTGGTAAACCACTCACACCGCATTCCTGTTCAATGCTAATTGTGCACATTGTGTAGCCTATATATCTTGATAACTTACGTTACTGCTTAGCCTCCTGACATCTGCTGTGTCATGCCAGCTGTCAAATTTGCACACAGTTGGTGTGCAACGTTCAAACTATTGAACGTTGCTTCGAAGTAATGACATCACAATTCAAATTAGATTATCCCAAGGAGGCTGACATCATCAACCCCCCTCTCTCCCCTCTTTGTGCACACCACCACCCATTGCTCTCCAGAAGGTTACTCCAGGCCACGTTACTGGGTTCAATACACTTGCTTCTCCAAGACTGGCTGGGCCCCGGCCCATCAGCCCAGCTGTCACCTGGGACCAACCAATCACAGAGAGCCCCTTTGTTCTTTCTTTAAGTTGGATACAAATGTGGAAAGGCATAGAAACTCCTATGAAAAGAGAGGCAGAGCGGGAAGGGGGTGGTGGTGCTGCTGACGGGGGGAAGGGACTGCTCTTTCAAAGAAGGAGCTTTTGAACAAACATTGAAAATAAAACATGTTTAGTAATACAAGTAATTTATTGATAAACATGGTTGAAAGAGCTTTACAAACATTACAGTATTACATGTTAATGGATTGCTAGCAAAAAGATGGGTTTCCAATACATTTGTTTCATGTTAAAAAAAACAAAATCAGGTGCACTTTTTTTGCATACAGTTAAAAACAAATTCAGATGGTTTCCCATGTTGGACGACATCCCTGGTTGTGAGGTAGTCTATCTTATGCCTTCTCATATGTGCGGGTGGCCTGGATTCCCCCAAAAGTCAGGGTCTGAGAGAAAAGCAATGTTGTAAAATGTGAATGTTGAGAACTTGTTCAGAGAAAATACATTATTTGCTATTTGCACATAAATAAATAAATAACAAATAACTCTTTGTATATGGTCTTTGATTTTATTGATGCATTGGCTTGATGCAATGGCCTCAATGGCCTAATGTCCTCAATGACCCAGTGTCCCAGCAGAGGTCCGCTTTTGTAACGGGACACAGGACTGTAGCCTCATCAGCAATTCATTAATCACTCACCATCACCATCTTCCCGTCCTTGAGTTCTCTGACGAACCTGGTCTCCTTCCCATCCCACTTCTGCACTTGGACGAGATTGTCTCCTTCCATTGTAAAGGTAGACTGAAAGCAGAGTCACGCATTTTAACAAACAATGACGTTTTTGTTTTTTTATCAACACATTTGTAGAAATGTTTCTAATGTGTTTATTTGTATTAATTTATTTAATTGATGTACATTTGACTTTGATTTGAATAAACAAATCAATATCAATCAAGAAGACTACCAATTTACTAATACTCAACTTACTTTAACATTGCGGTCGTCAGCTGTCGTCTCGTCAAACTCCTCACCCAACTTGCCGGAGACCTCGGTGTTCTTGAAGGTGCTTTGGGTCTTAACCACGACTTTATCATCCTCGTGGCTTATTACAATGGTGGGCTTGGTCACATTGCCCACTTGCCTTGTGGCGAAACCAACACCTAGCCAAGAAAAAATAATTTAGGCTTAAGGGCCAAAATAAATATAGCGGCTACTATTACACTGTGACTCTAATTCCAGATTTATGCTATTATCATGTGATAGTCTCGATTACGTTTTTTAGTTATAAAAATTTAACTTTTTCTATATAGGACATGTGTTGGCAATATTTACAACAAAGTTAAATATTGCCATTATGTTTTGCTTTATACAAAAATAACCTGATTATTAGAATAAAAGCAACTTACCAAGTTCCTTCATGTATTCATCAAAATTCTGACTATCGACCAATTTCCATGTGGCACAGAATGCATCGACCATTTTGGCAACGTGATAAGTCCGCTCCAAATAACGGTAAAGTGTTGATGTTATAGATAGACGCCCTAGGGACTGCACATCGAAAAGTCCGCTAGCCAATATAACCCTGTAAAGTGGGTGGAGATTTGCTGTAGCCAGTCGCTGCAACGGCCAGTGTCACACGTTGACCATTGATTGGTTGCAAGGTTGGTGAGAAATTGCGATTGCATTAGATATTTATTGCATGCATGAGGTATACGCCAATACACATCACCGTTAAGATGTCACATCGAGTCTATGTAGTTTCAAATGATAATTTACTGCAATGGTCGTCTTTTTATCATATTGCATACAAGGCAAAGCTAACGATAAAATAAATTAATAGCCAGGTCTTTACTTCCCACACAGATCGCTCTAAAGAAACTACAAATTAATAATTTCTGAATGAAACACTATTGACGACATAAGATAAAATCTTGATATATATTTAATTATATATATAAAACGTTAACACAAATTCGACATGAAATCCTGCCAACCGATCTATGGCATCCTGTAGGCTATAGGCCTACGTACAAATTACCCTGCATGACAATGCTGTTTATTGCGAAAAGGTTATTACATTGTTTTCCTGCATTCGCCTCCAAATAAAAATAGTCAAAGTAAAGTCTGTAGTAAATACTTGGCACTTCATGCCAGATGACAAATGAAAAATAATTTGTGCCAAAGGATACAAAGTCCCGAATTACCAAATAATTTACAAACTTGTTTTTTCAACTGTAGTTCATGACAGATGTCATAGGCTAAGTAAATTAAAATAACGAATCAATGGATTACATTTATTCCCTGAAATTCGGGTAATGGTGCATGCAATGTACACTTAAAATACTGTGTACTTAATGACCTAAATGTCCCATTTGTCCAGGTGTAGGTGGAAAACAGCATTGAGCATAAATGTAGTACTAATCTGATACAGGGCTGTTAAAGGCATTCATCCAAAGTAAACGTGTATTATTATTATTATTCTTAATATTATTAAACATATTTTTTGTTAATCAAACTTATATCTTAGTTTAAAGACAACTGAATGACATTAAAGTCTAGATTGTCTGCTTTGATTTCAGTCAGTGATTGCAGTCCAGAGATTTGAACTGAATATAGCCTACATCTATCCCCCAACTTAACTGCAACTCAATACAACCGCTTAATAGTTAAAACGGGGTTATCAGCAGCCAATTGCCTAAGGGTTACTCCACATTTAACACATTTATTGCCAAAATACTAAAAGTGGCTCAATGTATAAATACCTGCAGAGGCCAAAATAAACACCTGATCAGCAATAGAGAAATGGACCAAGAGGAGGGATGCAGAGGTAGAGATAAAGAGAGAGAGGTAGAGTGGGGTAGGGAAGACTGATGAGACTCAGCCTCTCCATGGTAAGGCCAAACTCTATGACCGGCGTGATATAATACAACTGAGCCACAGAACACGGATAGTTTAGTCCAGAGATGAGAAAGACAAGAAAAGTAGAAAGAAAGAAAAAATAACAAAAAAAGAGTAACCAAGATAAGTTGTCACTAGTGCGAATATGCCACTCATTATAATTTTACTGATATAGTGACCAATGCATCAAAGAAAATAAAAAATGTCCCCCTTGGCTAATGTTTCAGGCACATAAATCAAAAAAGTTTAAATTGAACAGTGAAAAAGTAGATTTCAGTAGAACTCAAGGAAAAGGAAATGGCATCAACCTGTTTGTTAGTCAACAGGCAGACAGTAGAATTGAGGTCGTAAGTAAAAAAAAATGGCCTCTCTCGGAACAGAGATGTTGCATAGACGTAATGCAGATCAAAACGCACAGCAAAGCAGATGTAGAGATACAATTCCGTTAAGAATCCCTAATTCCCCTAATCTGATGACCATTTCAGTTTTTTGGGGGATAAACACATATGTATGGAAAGGAAATGGATTCAATCTTTTTTTGGCACAAGATTGAGGGTTGAGTGAGATAATCCTATGTGTAGAAAGTCCCAGTGACTCGTTTCTAGTATGTATGATATTACAGGTAGAAGTAGAAGTAGTAGTATTACGAGTAATTAGTTTGACATCCATCCGACAGTCGGGGCTACCGGAATGTCCCAACGTTGATAGACAGTGCCACCTCGGGCTTTCTGCCCTTAGAAGAAGCCTTCTTCTCCACTCCTGCGTCAGAACTCGGTCCTCTGCAATGAAAGATTTAGCAATAAGATTAGCAATGAGATTTAGCAAAAGGCCTCTGTTAAATCGTTAAAGGGATACGCAGAGAAATCTGTAAATTAGCATCTTTCCCAGATTCAGATGAGTTGTTTAATTCCAAATTCATCATTGTGCGTTCAGAAGGGGATGCTAACCCAGTGAACTCCCCTTCTGGACGCACAATAAGGAATTTGGAATAAAACGACCCTGGGTAAGACAGGCAATCACCAATTTACAGATTTCTTGGCGTATCTCTTTTAAAAATGATGATTAAAAAAAGCATGGTCCCAGTGGGGGGGGGGGGGCAGTAGCACCCACCAAGTTGATGCATGGCTGCCAATATTTGCCAAAAAGCTTACCAAAAACTGTCTATCACAGTGGAGAGGTGAGGAATGATGAAACTATCAAACTAGAGACCGTGGGATATGTTGGTTCGAGAGCCAGGTAGGGATTTGGGCCAGAACACCGGGGTTGGCCCCCCTAATATTGTGACGAGTGTCATGGGGTCTTTCGTGACCACAGGGAGTCAGGAACTCGGTTTAACGTATCATTCGAAAGACGGTGAGCAGATGAGTTGTAGTTAGAAAGTAAGAGACCAAAGTGAGAAAGGTTCCCACCCTTTCCTGCGTTGCTCCGCCTCCTCTCTCAGCCTCTGCTGGCCCTGCAGGTCCTCCAGCGTGCAGAAGTCCCGGTTGTTGTCAACCAACAGGTTCTGCCCCGCAGCAACACAACACATGGCATCATGTGTTATACAGGAATGCAGGCAATGGATTAGGTCACTAATTGCCAACAGGAGGTCATCTCTTTGGAAAGAGGAGCTAAATATTAAGTGTCACTCAATTCTTGCTCAAAGTTTGCTCTAATGTTACCCAGTTGGTGAGATGGAATACATTTAACATTACAGAATACCAGCTCAAATAAGTCAAAGCATGTAAGAGAACAGTCTTTGGTTTCTCTAGATGGATTTAGGGGTAGATTCATTAAGGAAGGGGCACATCCTGCTCTAGATTTTCTCTACAGTACCTTGATTCCGATCGTGTCTCCATCTTTGAGGTGGAACGGCGCTCCGAGCAGAGACTCCGTCTTCTTTTTCTTTTTCCTCTTGGACATCTGCTGGCTCTGTCAACACAAGACCAGAGGTTCCATTTGATCTATAATTGGGTGTGAGCTCCCCCTCAACAAAGCCCAGTTTGGGGCTTTCAACTATAAGCTTAATCTAACACATTCCTTGCAAGGGTAAATGAACAGTGACCTAAACAGAAAATGCCATTACTAAATCGTTCCCCTCATATTTATCTCTCTCTAGTCTACCTTCACTGTCCAATCTCTATGCACAATCTTACACAATAAAATAACACAAGGTCATTGCGATCCTAACAACCCCGTTTTCCTCCGCCTTTCCCTGATTCATGGACCTTTTTGTATTGCAAAACCATGCAAACATGCACCTTCAACCCCCCCCTCCGACCCCAACTCCTCCCCTAACCATCAGTGTACCCAGCTGGAGATGGTGTCCCAGGCGTGCTTGTCCGGGTGGTGCTTGGCCAGCAGCAGGGCATCGGGGGACAGGCCGTAGTGGGCGGCCAGGGTGGAGCGCAGGGAGCCCGGGGAGGAGTCCCGCGAGGCGTTCCACACCAGCTCCTCCGGAGGGTAGAAGCGGCCCTCGCCCGGCACCGCCATCTTGACACGCAGTAACACCTCCTTCAGACTGGCGAGGAAGGGAGGAGGAGGAGGAGGAGGGGGTGGAGGAGATGGAGGACAAGTAATTCAACAAGCGTTGGAGTAATGGAGGAGGTGCAGAAAGAAGGGAAGGATGATTTGTGTTCTTAGGCATTCGATAATGATCCGCGACCTATTGGTTTTTCCTGACGTGGTGTTATCTATTGCGTCTTGTGGCTGGACTGCTCACCTACGCACTGAAGTGCTACTTACCCGAGATCCTCCTCGCTGAGCAGGCGCTGCACACAGAGCTCTGTACCGCAAGTGACCTTCAACTTCCTGAAGTGAAAAACAAGGAGACACAACTGTTGACGTGGCTTGCTTTTGGAGATGAAAAAATTTGCGACAAATATCAAGGCCTGTCTCGGACAGAAGATCTGGGTATGGTACAGTATACGGTTTTGTGAGCCATGAGGCTATTCACCCAAAATGCTATTGGCCATTGCATTCTCCTCACAAATTGCAAAAATATATATTGTTTTGGAACGTGGATCACAATGATGGATCTGAGTGTATTGTATGTTGCAATGTTGCGGTAACCAACTGGCCATACACAACATGACAGAACCCTGGCACCAAACACCAGCGCTTACCTACTCAGGGATCTGCTTCACACTCACATTCGAATTTTGCATGTGTGCGGTAT
>OOFG01060394.1:0-10740 GCA_900323295.1 Molva molva
CCTTTGTTAAACTCTCTTCACGCTCCATGTGGCATCGGGCACCGAGGCAATTTCACACCTGACCAGCCTTGCGGTGGTGGCTCCGCCAAACCGGTGCTGGGTTACCCGATGTGGGGGTTGCCATGGGGATGAGGTGGAAGCTGTGGGCGAGTGTCACTCTGTTGAGTGACTGTTTAACATGGACCCTGGGAAGAGGCTGGAAGTCTCCTCTGGGAGTGACATGTTTGACTCTCAGGCCTGCAGGAGCAGCAGCAAAACAAAAAAAAATGGATTTTCCTACATGAATTTACACGTATTTTCAGGAATGTAGGCCTAAACCCCCCAAAACGAGTTTCCCCCGAAAGCAGAAGGCCTTTAAAAACAACATTCATGTATGATAGGAATTTCTATCATATCAGAGAATTGAGAATAGGATGTTTACAAACCAGTGCCTGTCTACATGAGTGGATAGTGTCTCCTGAGTGGATATATAGTGGGCAGAAGGTTATTTAAAACTACGCTCATTGTTGTGTGTTTGTTGCGATTGTTGTATCGGCTATAAAAAAAAGCACTTTTTAAAAGAGCTTCTAATTGTAATCCAAACAGTCAGTTGTTTCTCTTTTGGAATATGGAAAATTAAACTTTAATGATTCAGCTTCAAAACACTGGCAGCAATGGCCCCAAGGGATCAAATGGGTTTTTCCCCTCCATAATAAATTAAAGAATAAGAGCAATGTGTCGACTTTTGTTTAATGTGTTTAAAACAAACACACACACCCACACACACACACACTCCCCTGCACACATTCACACACCGCCGCAAGACATGCAATGTGCCATGCAAGCTGAGCTGATATTCTCAACATTAATTGTATTCATTTGTTACGCATGGCTGACATAATATAATCAACAATGATGCCGTAACCTGAAAGGGTTATGGGAATGAGGGCAGAGAGGGGAAGCCGGGTCATCATTTACATAAACCATTAATATGCTTAGAAGCCCTCCTAATAATATTAACCTCCATTGCTTTAGAGACAGAAGCACAATATATTATATAAGGGGCTGGTTCCCATGGTAGGGTTCTGCTCTCCCTGGGGCGTCCACGCTGAGCTACTAGACAAAATTAAAAATGAAAATTCCATTGGTAGATCATTTATAATGCAGTTCACATTGTACTTTTTGCGTTTGGAGAATGAGTATTATAAGAATTGCTGTATTCATTTTGCATGAGGTTACATTATCATGAGTAGGTGTGTGCACTATTGCAGTTGAATGTGCTACAATCAGCACTAAACCAGCAATTACAAATATGTGTCCAGAAAGTAAGCATCGGCAGGGTCACTCTTTGTATTTGCATCTACATTTGCATGGCAACATGCTAAATGTTTATTACTTTTCCAATGTGGTGGATCGTAACGTTACTTTTACTCAAATATAGTTTATTTCTTTACTCGTGACTTTCACTTCATAACATTTGTTTAAGGGATGAAATTATTGGATTGGATTTATATTACCAGAATGTTAATATTGTTGCACTGGTTAAGCAGCGCCCTCTTCTTATTTTCCCTCTAAATAAACAACATGTAGTTCTTGGGTGACGGGTGAGTGTGTGAGAGAGAGAGCATAGATAGTCATTTCTCACATGCGCTCTGAACTTCTTTCGCTCTCCTATATCGAAACACTTAAAATATATACACACTCACATATATATATATCTATCTATATATATAGATAGATATAGATGGATATATATTATCAGAGCACAGGCGCTTAGCCACAGGGAAGCATGTCACCCATTATCTCCCAGCCTACAGGCCCCTTAGTGGCTCTGTGATCCAGGGTGAGGTGCCAGCAGTTGGCTTGGTGGTTTGCACTCCCAAGGTGTGGCTTGTGACTGATCCTGCTAACAAATCAAATGCCGGCACCTCAAACAAACTCGGCGACCCCCTTGAAATGTAAAAAAACCTTGTTAGGCCATCGCATGCAAGACTGCATTGATGATAAGCACAGCAGTGCGAACCAGGGTCAACACTGGGTGACCGGCTCAGGCAATGCGTTATTAGATATTAGTTATTATTAGCCTTTTCAAGTTGGAATGAAATGGAGTGACCGTTCAATTCACAATTTGAAAGCAGAAAAAAAAGTTGTGGAGAAACTTAGTTTTCAAAAGTGAAGGTTTATGATTGATACTTGAGTAGCATACAACATAAGAGGAAAATACGACATTCAATTATTTTCCTCTGATTATGCCTTTAGTTAGCTTTAAAGAAAGCAATTTTTATTGTTGATATGATTTACCCTAAACTTCAGTCATCTACCTACTACTGTTATTGCAGAAAAGAGGCAGAGGGAGCTGCAGCTAAATGATCTGGACTTGACCTCCACAAATCCCTTTTTTTTCCATTGACAGCGAGGCTTCTTAATAGCAGAGCTTCCCAGTTTTTAGCCCCATATGGCTGCACAATTCAGCTAGCCTCTTTGTGCCCATCATCAGAATTTCTCGATCCCACTCACACTGTGTCTCCTTCACCTCAGCACCGGCCTTGTCTTTGGCTTCCCTGCCAGGCACCACCAGATCTGGATTGCAGACAACCCCCTTTTCTGAATGTGGATGCTGGAGCCATCCGCGTAATTGTCTTGGCATGGACAATTTCACCAGAGGAGCCAAAGTGACCGTGGTCAACAGACTGAAGGGCAAATAGTGTTTGAGAGGGACTGGAGAGTAGGAAACAACAGAGAAAGAAACAATGCAGTAAATGAGGTAACACAAAAAAAAATGAAGGGTATGTTTAAGGAATGCAACGAAGGCTGGAGAAAACCCTGATGGAAGAGGTAAGGGAGGCTAGTAAGGTAGGAAAACACCCATCTCAAGGGGCTGAGAGCGGGATGAAGTTATCAACTGGCCAGTAGTGTTTTCATCGTAAAGGATGGTTGTGGGGGGCAGGGTGGTGGGGGGGCAGTGGTGTGCGCAAAAATGCAGTAACAAACGGGACCATGGCTTGGAGAGACCAACCAATCCCATTGCCGATCATCAAGTCAACCTGTCCCTGTTCTTCCAGACAGACAGGGGAGAGAAACACTAACATCACTTGAAAAACGAGAGGCTGTTTAAACTTCCCCTGCAATGCCTTGCTAATTATCACAGTCTGTCATTAGTGTAGAACAAGCCCTCTGATTCTGCTGTCCCATCCAAATGGAACCAACTACACACACACACACACACACACAGACACACACCAAGCTGTTATGTGCCTGGCATCCATCTAGCAGTCTATTTTCTTACCACACTGGTCCTAGACGGGGGTTTTAGCGTGGGTTTGAGTCAAGGGATGATACACCCTGTCAGCAGTCAACAAGGTTGACTTCATGGTTACTGCCATATTGAAACTGAAAAATGCACATTTTGGTGCCTTAGGTTTAAAGAATTAAACCTGTGCAGAGCTGACAGTCAGAGAGAAACCTTGAGAGTCTAGACCGTTCAAAGTACTGCACTTCGAGAATCCTCTGCTTTGGCTTCAAAATTCAACTGCTTGACACACAAACACCATTACCACCCACTGGCAGGATGCTATTAACCTGCACCTTTTGGGGATGGGAGCAAATCCACACAAACACAAGAGAATGCAAATATCACCCAGACATGATAAAAGGACAGATTTAAAACCAAGGTCTCTGAAACTGTGATGCAACACCCTTCCCACTGCCCCGCCACAGTGCCTATCAGCTTTGAACCAAACATGTAGGCAGTGATTTCAGAGAAGGAACATAAATGTTATGTTGTTCCTTCTCTAACCAACTGCACGATGAATATCTGTCCACATTTCTACTCTACATTATCACAGTGTCGAGGTCCAGAGAGACAAAGCAACTTTCAGGTAATGCATAAGCAAGAGACTGCCTGCAAGGGAGTTCTCTGGCAGATTATCTCTGAGATCTGAACAAGGGGAGCTGATGTTGGTGAAGGGAAAGGATGGCATTTAATTCAGTGCTTTGTTCCTCTCCTTTGGCATATGTCTGATAATATCTAATTCAAGTCTCTTAATCCTATAGCATACACTTCTGTAATTATCTTGGAGACCTTCCACTGTGACCATCTCTTGTCTAACACTGATTTAAATTGGAATGTGTGTGTGCCTGTGTGTGTGCATGCCTATGTACCCCCCACACATGGACACACTCACTCATTATGATGACACATTTTCTCTCTACTTATGTGTGTTGTTATCCTTTGTCACATATCTAATTAGCATGTTGTTTTTTTAAGACACAAACTGTTATCATTGTAACAAAATTAAACCCATAACAAAGTGGAAATCACTTACACACAATTCTGTATGGCTGAGCATGCTGCTTGTTTGAGTTGTGTGATTAACTCATTTACAGGTAGAGAGAACTTAATGAGGTTACAATGCTTCAACTTCAATTTCAACTTGGCTTTATTGATCCCTTTGGGATGACTCCCTCAAGGAAATTGAATGTCCAGTAGCTTACATAACAAGAACAAGGACAATAAACTCTTAGAAAGTAAAAGTAAAAAAATAACAGTAGACAATAAACTCTTAGTTAAATATAAAAAGTAGGGATAAGAATAAAAGTAGAACAAGATGAAGAAGAGTGTCCAGGTATGTATGTGGGTAGATTAGATTATTGTTATTATTATTATTATTATTGCACAGTGCACCACTCCTCCACTCCTTCCCTTCTGTCCTCTTTACCCTATTTCCTCCTTCCCCCGAGTGAGGAGTTGTAGAGTGTGATGGCATGAGGGACAAAGGAGTTCTTGAGTCTGTTGGTCCTACACTTGGGAAGGAGAAGCTTTCCACTGAACCGACATGCTGTGTGGATCTCACCAGAGACCTGCTCAGTCAGAGGACAAGGACCTCATCTGCGTGGAAAAACCTTGTGAAGTACTCCGGACGAGGAACGATTGAAATGTCTTTTGTATTGTGTAAAATAATGTACCCCACACGTGTGTCCTTGTTATTCAGGGCATAAGTGGGACCCGCCTAGCACATATGCATGTGTGTGTGTGTGTGTGATCTTTTGTTAGTTCCTGTTGCCAGAACAGCGAGGACATGGTGTAAGGTGTGTTTTAACTACCTTGTGTCAGTCACATAAGAATAACTCACATCCAGTAATAGGCCCTCCAAAGGAGCCGTGAAGAAGAGGAGAAAATAAGTTGCTCAGAGAGAGAAAAAAAACAGACTACCCCTCCTTTGTAGTGACACGTGGTACAAGACGTTTCATGAAATGCAAATTGCTATCAACGGGTACAAAATGGAATAGTATCAAACTCACTTGACAATAAAAAGTCACACAAGACATGTCCTAATGAGGAGAAAAGAAAAAAATAATGGAAAGAAGCTCAGACATTTTAATCTTTAAAAAACCCGGCAGGCGGTACATTGTTAGACAAACCACGTTGCCAGTGTGTTGATTTTCCTCATCCGTGCTCGTTTCTCTTCTCCTTCTTCTTCTCGCTGGGTTTATTTATGTCTTTCTAGACCCCCGTGGCGTGTTTTAACAAGCCTGTCGCTCTTTGAAGAGTTGGCCCATCACATGGCATCAGTTGTCCTTTCTGAACTTGGTTAGGGGGCGGACGGTGGCGTCCTTGTATCGGTTACCTCTGAACACCGTACTGAACCCATTACTTCTATCCACTTCTGAGCACCAAATATTCTCACAGCATATTGGACACGGACATCCCTATGAATACGCAGGATGTCAAATACTCACACAGGTCACGTATTCTAATAGGCTAGGTCAAAAGCTTAGACTGTGAAAAAATATGGGCCCATTGTTTTAGACAGGAGCAGTATGAGGGTGTAGAGGAGTGTCACCATTATTTGCAGCCGGCAATGGAAACTATTCATATTTGGCACATTGAGGGCTGGACTTGAATGGCTGCCTCACAACAGTCTATGCCAAAAAAAACATTAATATTCAATCCTTAACTTTTTTTCATATAATTGTCAACGTGGAACCTCATAAACCAATTTTTGTAGATGAGTTAGCCACTGAATCCTAATGGAACGAATAAAAAATGTATTACAAATACTAAGGAGGGGCGTAAACAATGACTTGACAAATGTTTCCAAGTGAGATGCTGCCCAATTATTGCCCACAACTTTATGTAACTTTTTGTAAGTTACAGAAAAAAAATTGAGTTGCACTTTACATTAGTATCCTGTTACATTGTAATAACATAAGTGAGAATGTGGAATAAGCAAAAGAACAACATTTTACAGCATGTACGTATGTGTAATATGTAATAATGTAATGGAACAGTGTAAATACAGTGTTGTTAGGGGTAAAGGTTAAGAATAGGCCAAAAGCCAGTTCCACACTTAGTTGTAGGCTGTTCCATATCACATATTAGATATATGCTGTTACAGGTTGTGACATGGCCCATCAAATGTGTAACTTTTCTTGACACATGTGTACATGCTCTTTTGCCCATAAAGATTAAAAACATTGAATCTTGCATTGCTCTCATCAAAAATGTTGATGAGATTAAACATACTGCTACGTAAGATTCACTTTCCAAACTCCAAAAACGTGTTTACTTTAAAGTAAAGCCATTCCCTAGCTCTCTCACTCTCTCACCGAGTTTAAAAAACCATAAAGGAAAGCCCTATTCACGCTGAACTAGTTTTACCGAGGATTCTTCTGAACAAACACGCATACAAACACGTACACTCCCACGCGCTGAGTGGGTACGATTCACACTTCAAGAAGTCGATGTTAAACACGGTTCCCTTTTGCTTTCTCAGGGGCAGGGGTACATTTCACAGCACTCCCCTCGCCTTCCAAGTCTCTGTTGTGCTCCAGGTTTATCTTAATTTGAACCCTGGGCAAGTGGACAAAGTAACCCGGTCACTATGTGCCTGAGTAGCGGTGCATCACAAGCACCTGTACAAGCATGTCAAGCCACCGGTGGCTCACATCAGAGCTGGTGTGTTCCTCTCATTCATCGTAGAAGTCTGACCTCCTAGCAACAATATGAGTGTTCGCTGGAACAGCGCCCCCTATGGACTGGCCGAAGAAACAGCAACACATAATGTACGTCAAGATTATGTCTGCCAAAAGAAAGTGGATGAGATTTGTTTTATTCTCAGTGGAAAATGCAACATTTTAAGATAGTTTCAGCATTAAAATGCATTTTGATAACATTTCTAGTGATAAATGTGCATTTTATTTTCCTTATCTTCAGTTAGTTATTGTATATGATGTTTAGTTTGTTAGCATAAACTCAATAACGAATCACTTTATTCGTTAACAACTTTAATAGAACTGTTAGCGTTCACCGAACAAACAGAACAGCAACTTCACTGCGTAGTCGCAGATACCGAGGGAAGTGTCATGTCAAATAATAGTGTGCCAGCAATTAACAATTAGTTAATGCAGCGTTTTCTATGGTTGCCATGGTGATTCATATGAGGACTGCTATCCCTGAAACCACGCTTGCATGTTGAATCAATGTCTTTGCGTTAGAGTAGTCGTCTGAGCTGTTGTGTTAAGTGTTATTTTATGTAACTGATGATGTTCTTTCAATAAAAGATTTTCAGGTGACCCAGGGATGACAATTATTCCTCTTCTTTGGGACGGACTAGGACGATATGTTTTCGTGGACCACAATGGAAGTTAGGGTTAGGGTTAGGGTTAGGTATGTTCGCTTTGCTTCAGCCGAAAGATCCCTTCAAAAGTTTTAATTAAATATATACATTCTGTTATACAAGATAATCATGACAAATACCATGAATAACGCTTTAAAAGGTTTTTGAAGCGTTAATGCTTCCACAGGAAGTTATATAATTAGTAGGTGACCTATGGGTCAAGGACACTTGGGAGTGAGCTAGAGACCTGGGATCTCATGAGAAAGAGGGCCTCAATGACATCAAGTAACTCACAAAGCCTCGGAAACCTGCTCCATCTCATGACGTCTCAACCACGACGGCCCACTTCTGAGATTTTGAGCTAAAATTCTTCCCAAACCTACACCCCACCGATCCAACACGCATATCTGAGAATCAGACCTCTATCTAATAAAAAAGAAGTTATGAGCGAGATGCAATGGAACTTTTTTATATCTCATAAAGGGCATGGCGCGGGCCCCCTTTGACCTTATATATGAAAAACATGTCCACAGGCCAGCTGTCTTTACACGCATTAAGGCACAAGTTTCTATCTCCATCACACTGGAAATGGGGAACTTGAAACCAACAGCGTTTTATGCCGACTCTAAGTTTGGAGGTCACGCCCCTTTTTTTGCCCTTTCAAGATGGCTAAAGATGCCAAAATTCATAGACACGTTCCCCTGGTTCCCAGGAATGACATATCCGAGATTTGGATTTCTAGCTCTTGCAGAAAAAAAAGTACAGTTTTTTTGACAGAGCCTCTCAGAAGTGTGGCCTGCGGGAACTAGTCGATCAGAATGTGGTGTAAAAGGCCGTTTTGGAGGTATGAATGAACCTTTGGAATGGATTTCTTTTGGCGGAAGCAAAGCGAACATGCATTTCTGTTGTGCCCCACAAAACTATGTCATCATAATCAATCCCAAAGAAGAATAAATGTCATCCCCGGGTCACTTGAAATTCTCTGTTTTTATTGAAAGAACAACATCCCTTACATCATCATCGACCTATTGTGTCGTTTAGGTTGGACAACAGGATGAACCTAATGCTGTGATACTTTTTAACTAAACAGAAACAAATAATTGCTGTCTTAATAATGTATTTATGTATGAGAACAATAATACTATGTTTGA
Source organism: Molva molva (assembly GCA_900323295.1). Lineage (NCBI taxonomy): Eukaryota > Metazoa > Chordata > Actinopteri > Gadiformes > Lotidae > Molva > Molva molva. The sequence goes on from OOFG01060394.1 coordinate 8,750, forward strand.
TTGCATTTATTTATAATAGACTGCATGTACATGCACATACAACATAAAATAAGAAAACAGTGGGAACTGCTAAGCCTAGCTAGGTTTATTTTATTTTTGACTCATACCGAATTGTCATTCTTAAAGGTGCAAAATAATGAAATGCTTAGGCATTAAATGCTTACATGGAAAGACTCATGGATATTTCAAAGAAACCGTTAAAAGTGCCTTAAAAGAAAATAACTTTATTATGATTGTATGTAGCTGAAGAGTGACAAACTGAAACTAGGACTAATAGCAGTCACAAAAGGTATTCACAGCCCACGTACCGCCGACCCCAGCGACTGCACTTTTCAAGTGATTCATGGGGCACGTGATTACTCCTAGACGCAACTATGCCTCTGACAGGGGCGGGTCTTTGTTCTTCAGCACTGGGTCTTTTTTTGCTCCCAAAAACATAAACAGACAAACAGAGACTCAAACTGACAAATACACATACACAAATACACACATAGACACACACAAAGAGACACACACACACACACACACACGCACAGACAACTACACGCAAACACACACACACACACACAAACACAGACACACAAATACACACAGACACACACAAAGACAGACACACACACACACATTCACAAACACAGACAAACGCACACACACACACACACACACAAAGACAGACACTGGTTTAATAGCAGATGGCGTTTATGTGTGATTTTGCCCCTGCTGGCGAAGTGGTGCATTACGCCTAAGAGCAAAGACTTTAATTGACACTGTGACTTATAGCGCCCCCTATGGGCGAAATGGTCCCACAGACCTGCTTTTCTGGGATACAAATATTGAGGAGTAATTTCAAAACTTTTTACTATTCCACCGCTGAGATGTGGGTGCTCAAAAAAAAAATTCCTAAACCCTAGAATAACAATAGGTCTCCACAGATAGGTATCCACAGATAAACTGTGAATACCTAATTAATTGTTTCAATAACGTGCTTCATGTGGCTGTGGTCGTTTTGGGACAGGAGCAGAATTTATGCAGAGTCGTATTCAAGGCACAGTCTATGCTAAGACATCAAAGACCTACAATTGTCTTCCCCGCTGGCAAAATAAGCATTCTCCCTAGTTAAATAATTGTTGGGCATATTGATTAGAGGCATTTCATTTACCTCACCTCTCACTGAGTACAATTGGGCCTTAAGGAGAGTGGGAAAGAGAGAGGGGGAGCGATTATATAGGGTGAATGAGAGCAATAAGTGCAATGATGAAAGCAGAAATGAGATTCAAGCAAATAATAAGCGAGCCAGAGAAAAGAAAAGCAATTACATGTAGATGCCAAAAAAAGAGGATACTCAGACTGCACCCACAATTATCATGATCATACAGCACTAATGTCATCACACTGACATTGACATATTCACAAAGGCAATGTTTTCCTCCAGGTTCATTAAGAACCAAGCACCTTGGCTTTGCAGACTGTGAGCAAGATTGTGCTGCTGTGTTTGTAAATTGAACACAGCCTTTCATAAAAGTTAAGATAAGGTGACATTTGCAAGAAAAAGTACTTAAAGTGGCTTTGTAAGTTGATTTGAAAGTTGTTAGAGAGAGCAAAAAAGAGCGGGAGAGAACAATATTTTGAAACTAAACAACAACCAAAAGAACTCCCACTTTTCCCCCTTCCTCCCTAGGTTGGCCCGCCCTTAAAAAGTGTTGCATTTCACACACCTGTGATTGACAGGCAAGGTGGATTCCCCAAACCAATCACAAAAGAGATGCCCTGATTGGTCAGAAATCTCGTGTTGAGGTTGTGGCCCATGGGGATGCCCCGAGCTATTTTCCAATTAGTGTCACAAGCCAAGACAAATAGAACTCTGCACTGTAGCAGAAAGAATCGGGGAATAGAAGGGGAGAAAACACTGGAAGGTACAGAGAAAGATACATGACAGAGATATGGTAGAGAGGGGCGGCTGGGAAGGAGGGGGGATCAAAAGAAGAAGGAAT
>OOFG01060395.1:0-11940 GCA_900323295.1 Molva molva
TGCATTTGCGGTGCCTCCATTTGGGAAGACAACTCTTCATGTCTGTATGCCAGTGAAAAGACAGCAGCAATTTATGAAGGTGACAAATCCAAAATGGAAATAACATGTCATTTTTGTATTGACTGGCAGATGAGTCTAATTACAATTATTGTTGGACGTAATTTCCAGAAAAAGATAGACCATACTGTAGAAAGGATATTTTGGGATTCTTCAGCTACAGAATTTAATAAAAATGTCACCCTCTAACAACGCAGAGTAACAACTCTGCAATATCTTTCGTAATCTTATCTAATATATTTCCTTGCCATTTTTTATGTACTTCTTCCCGGTGATATTGATTCACCTATATGAGCCGTTTCTAATATAAAAATTGTGGTATTTGTTCGAAGCGATTCCTTCCAGCAGTGGTGAAAAATCGAAGGATCTGAAAAATGGGGGTGCTTTCACACCTCAGCTGTTTGGTCCGTGTTATTCGAACCCCGGAGCGTTTCCCCCAATAGTAGGGTTTGTTTAGGATGGTGTGAACACTCACTCGAACTCCGGTACAGCCAAACAAACAAACTCTGGTCCACTTGAATACGGAGGTCTTGTTCTGCTTTCAAGTTAACTCTGGTTGAGTGGCTTAAGGTGTGAACGTGATCCGATCCGACCCAACTGTAGGAAGCGCACCCAAAAAGCAATGCATTGTGGGTTGAATATACACTTTTGCCTGCAAACTGGAAATACTAAACATATTCAGCCGTGTATATGTGAACTTTCACTTTAAAATGAGATACGGTCAGACGTGGTGCAATCAGGAGGTGAAAGCACTCATCGAAATATGTTCGGACGGCTATATAAAGCAATGTTGTGGTCTCTCACAAAAACACTGAGGTTTCTAAATTATTCAGTGACTGAATAGGGGAAATGGGGTTATTTTTATTTGAAGGAACAAACAAAGCAAAATGAAAAAAAAACACGACCGCACAAAGTTGTTGTTGCCCCGCTATTATTGTCTGCAACGAGGAAGCGTGAGTACCCCTCCGATTTTTCGGTCCGACGAACGACCGAACCCTTTCGACATCGTGACATGGGTTCACATCGTTTGGTTTGCCCGACAGAGTCCAGTGTGAACGCTAACCGAAACTAAATGAAAACGCAACAAAGCATCACCTTCGCCCCCCTGAATCGGACCGAGTCCACCGAGCCGTAAGGCGTGAGGGCGCACCCTACGAGAGAGTCCTCACCTGGTCCATGGAGCAGAAGATGTGGGCGTCATCCTGCTGGAAGCGGCGTACGCGGGTCAGGCCGGTCAGCGCCCCGGACAGCTCGTTGCGGTGCAGCACCCCGAAGTCGGCCAGGCGGAGGGGCAGCTCCCTCCAGGAGCGCGGCCGGTGGTCAAACATCAGGCTGGCGGAGGAGGGGAGACCACCGTTTAGCGAAAACAGAACCACGCGGAACCGGCCATTTGAAGAACATTGCTTTGGGGACAAATTGGGACATCTGGGGATTGGTCCCCAAACATGATTTGAAACGATCATCATCATCATCATCATCATCATCATCATCATGTATTATTACTATTATAACTATTTTACATTTACATTGCCTATTTACATTGACGTACCAGTAAATATCCCCCAAAAATGCGAACATTTTGAGATAAAGATTCAACTACATTTCCTTGGCGTTGGGTGGATCGCTACGTGACTATTAGTTTCTCATTTCGCTGCCTTGCTTTACCAGTGTCCGGGGCAGTTCATGGGCTTGAGTGCGTAGGTTTCCTTCTCCACCTCGAAGGAGAACATGTTCTCGCTGTAATGCTGCCAGTGGCCGGAGGTCTGCCACAGCTTGCTGTTGTAGATGTTGGGCGTGACTACTTCCTGGAAGCCCCTCCTCTTGTACTCACTCTGCCAATGGTGGAATAGGGTGTTTTATTTAAAAAGATAAATGGGAGACATATTTGGGTTTTCTATAAAAGATATAATATTGACTTAAATTTCTTTATATCAGGCCCAGGTCGAGAAATTACTTGGACTACATTACAGTATAACTGACTACATTTTAGGATCTTGTCAAGATTGTTCTTGCAGAGTGAAATGCAAAGTGAATTGCCGACAGCAGTGTATAATCTTTCATCATACACGTTACTGAATAAATACAAATACAACAAGTCACACTGGTTTTCAAAGGAGAGCATCTGGATGCCAATGTCAACAGAACCAATGTTTCTCCATCTCCACCTAATGTGCGTTGCCAGCTCAGACTCACTCGGATGAACTCGACCAGGGTGTTGTAGATGAAGGCACCTTTGGGCAGGAAGAAGCAGCTCCCTGGGCTCAGGTCGTGGAAGAAGAAGAGGTCCTGCTCCTAAAGAGAAGACATGCGGGACACTTCCCAGTCATTTCCATTGTTGCAACCTGCATCCATCAGTACGTTGACTTGCACAGGGAAACCCGGTTAGGCAGAGTAACCGCGTTAACAGGATCATTAATGAGTTAACATAACCATGGTCGGTTGAAGAAGTGACAGGCGTGCTGAATCCAAACATAACATTTGACGATACGCTATGGATCAACAGTTCGTAACCGGGTGTCCTAGGTGTTAACCTAGGACACCTGGTTTCGCACTTGGGGGGGTAACCTGGTTTCGCACTTGGGGGGGAAAACAAGGCTGCGTAATCGGGGTTCGATGTTTACATGGCTGTTAGGAAACCTGGTTACTGTGGGAATCTTAACACACTGCATGTAATTCGGGTGTGAAATGACCTTCTTATCCATAACACTGTGATACAGTGGGCCTACAAATAACAATAAAAGGTAATAAGATAAACAGTGCGCCATACCCGGCCCAGTTTGCGGTGGTCCCGGTTCTTGGCCTCCTCCTGGAACTGCTCCCACTCCTTGAGCAGCTTGGTGTCCGGGAAAGAGATCCCATAGATCCTCTGCAGGGTCTCCATGTCCGCCTTCCCCTCCCAGTATGTGGACGAGTTCTAGAGAACCAGGGTACTCATTATAGCAGCCATTCTCAGGACATAAATACCAAGAGGTCGAATACGCATCAACCAACTTTTATCCTGCATGTTAAAAAGGTACTGTAGGTAAGATTTGAGAGACGTGAAGAGAGTAGAGCAGAAAAGAGCAACATTTTGAAACTAGAACACCAACAATATGTCCCCTTCCTCTCTGCTCCCGCCCTGCCTACGTTCCTCCGCCATTGAGAAAGTGTTGCATTTCACGCACCTGTGATTGACAGGCAAGATGGATTCCCCGAACCAATCACGGAAAAGATGCCCTGATTGCTCAGAAATGAACCGGGAGTGGTCTAAAATCTAAATTAGCTCATTCAGAGGCAGGCACAGTCAACTGGAAACAGATGACACTCAAATAATAGCTCTTAAATCTTACCTACAGCACCTTTAACTGTATTATACATTTTGTTTACCTCTGGTGTGTAAACAATGACATAGTCCAACACCTTTTACACATCTGAAGGAAATAAATGTTCCGTTTACCTTGTGGATTTTCATGGCTTTAATCTTGCCAGTGTGTCGCACATGTGGACCTCGGCAAAGGTCGATCAGAGGACCACACCTACAACACACACACGATACACGCTTAACAAGATGTACTGGAATGGAACTGGTTCAGGGTGATCGTTGAAGTGTGCAGGGTTGGGTGAGAGTCAGTAATTATTATTATGGTAATTAAACTTAACATAAACTTAACTTTACATATTATTCCCTGAATTGCGAAAAATGTTTGGTACATGCAAAATGAAAATAAGTGAACCGGAGTTCATACCAGGTCAATAATATCCTACTTAAAAGTTAATTTCAAACAAAAGCTATTTTACAAGTAAAACCCAATTATTTCCTAAGCATGAATAAATGAATAACTATGGAGACAACAGTTTAATTTCAACAAAGCATAAAGGTATTCAACAAGGCCAGGCCGTGGACTAACCTATAAACAGTGGTGGTGGGAGTGGTGACTTTTTCGTTGAGAATGCGACACTTGAACTTGTTGTACTGTTGTTCGAGAAAGACGTGGAAACAGGTGGTTTGAGAAAGCAAAGTGAAAGTCGCTGTGCACAGACAGGATGTTGGCAGATGAACATGTGATTGCCGGTATCATCCATAAATAAATATAAATACATAAATATGTAATGTATAAATTCATCTCATCGTCTCTTTTAGACTAATAATTAATTTATACTTTAACAAATTCTTATGTATGCATATTCTGTTGTAAAGCACATTGCCATAGCCATCAATGTTTTAAATACATAATATAAATAAACTAGCCTTTCCTTTTGTTCCTTTGTTTGACGTGCATACACAAGATAGCAGACATTTCTGTGTATTTGTGCGTCATCACGCGGGCACACCAACCTTGAACATATCCAGCAGGGTCTCCTTCTTTATCTCCAGTCTCTCAAACGGCTGCTTCTCCTTGATGATCTTCTTGCACAAGTTCTCCAGCCCTGGGAAGTCATTGCTTGAAACTCCTCTGCAAGGGGAACAGTTTAGATGAGCTTCTGCATACAAACAAGTAACAATAGGGCTTGTACATCTTCATCTCACATCGCAAAGACCACCTCCATTTTGGGAGCATAGGAACATTGGAGTGTTAGTTGGTAGTAATTGTTTTTTGCTCACTGTTTAGTAATTAATCGTGAAATTATTTGTCATTTTGAGAAGACATTGCTGTGTTCGAAACTGCCACAGTGTATCATGTGAGATGTGCCAAAACAAAGTTTTCATTAGCCTAGGTTAGGGCCGTTCGATATGACGATATATATCGGGGGACAAGAGAGAAATCTCAATCAATGGATAATTCCCTCTATCGTTCCTATCGCTGTTTTACTTTACGGCAGTATTTTACGTCATTTGGACCCTGCTTTACGTTCACTACACGTGCTCGACGATATACAAAAACAAACATGGAGGAGCATGACACCGAACGAAAATCGTCCCGGCAACAGTCCGAGACGGAACAAGAGTCAAAGGATGCGATCTACATTCAAGGGAAGTGATGAAAAGAAAAGCAAATCTCAAACGAGTTTGAAAGAGTCTTTCGCGTGCGAATATGTGGAGCTACGTCCGAGCAGCGGTTTATTTAGATGTCCTCGTCCGAGTAAGGGTTTAAGCTTCTCAGTATAACACTACAGTGTGTGGCACATTTCATATACAACATGGCTCATTATATTGCTCATATTAAACTAGATACTAAAAAGGTAGCACAAAGTTGACGTGGGTCGTAACACGCCCCACGCCTTCCTAGAACGTTCAGCCCTTCTTTTCCCCTTTTTCTCATAAAGTGGTCGAATTCCAGCTGAAATAGCGGGTTCACATACACACAACGTTTGGACGAGCTGAACATAATGAGTTACCTATTTTGTTTAGTCTCCATTGGAGATTTCTGAAACTTGAAATCGGGGGATTTATATTTACCTTTTATTTTTTATATTCATATGCTTACTCTGTTCATTGGCTACACTATTGGATATTTCTGAATTTAGAAAGTGTTGTTTACTTTAATATTCTTATTTTAGTAAACAACACTACATATTTTATTATGTTTAATATCCAATGTTTATTTTTTTCTCATTTGTGACAGTTCTGCTCAACATCACTTCCAGATAAAAGGACAATACAGAAAGTGCCTTTCATTTGTATTTAGTTGACAGGATTATCAAACAGTAGCCATGAGGCAAATTTTTGTCCATCTACAAAAATTGAGTCTGCAGCAGTGTCAGGAGTTGCAACAATACAACCTCAGCAATGTGACCATATTTCGTCAACATGTGTGTCAGGAATCGATAACATGCGGTCGTAAGCTTTGTCGCGAGGGCAGGATTCTGCAAGCTTGCAGAACCTCACACCAACTTACTTCACAGAAATTAGAAAAGGGAACTTTGCGAAAGTGAGTTTGTAAAGTCTGACTATCCACTGACCGTGAAGACAAAACGGCCAACTCAGTCTCAGAGGGTGGATCTGTTTCTGCCACAGATTCTTAGCAGCCTCCTTCCAGTAGTTATTTTGTATAAATAAATAAATAAATAAATAAATAAATAAATAAATAAATAAATAAATAAATAAATAAATTCAGAGTTCCGAGATTAGGGCTTATGCAATTTCAAAATGACATTGCACAAGTCTTTTGCAAAGTCAAAATGACACGGTACATCGCTAGCTAAAAGCGTCACCCGGTTGCATTAGCATAAAATGACCCAATAAGGGGATTTCGGAATTAATTAGACAGCAATCTTTAGCGCGCCTCGGAGTGGAAACGCGTCCCCTTTAGAGTAAGGTCAAACAAATTGCATGTTTCTCTGTGAACATCGTTTAGACTTTAGGGATCTCTAGAACATTCTGTACCATTTGTATTCTAGTAATATGCTTCAATAAAGTGCAATAATAATCCCCTCGTTTGAAGCATCATGGCCAAGCTTACAATTGTACGACTGTTGACTGGATGATCATGCCGATTAAAAAATACAAATCCAGTTTGACAACATGAGTTCCATGTACAATATCACGCCTTGACGACCAGCCCTGTTAGCGTAATACCCAGCAAAAAAACAACAACATTGAAATAAACGTCAACAACTGCTCAAGCAGCAAAACAGCCAATCCCAAGCCCTCATCCTGTGGGACTTACTCGCTGTTTTCAAGGAACATGTCATAGTAGAAGCCACTTTCAATGGGAGGCCCATAACAAAGACAGCCGCCATACACCCTCTCCATGGCTTCTCCCATGATGTGGGCACTGGAATGCCAGTAGACCTGAAAGAAGGCAGAGAAAACAATGGATGTCCATGAGCAAAGAATCTGTTCATTTTTTTTTTTGTTGTAAATACATGGCCTTCGCTGATATAGAAAACAATGAATTGTATTTTTCTTATTTTTTCCCTCATCCTGAACTGCTGCAGGTGTTTGTGTCACAGTTGGTGTGAAAGCGTTGGCTCACACCCCAGACAACATTCAAATCTTACACAACCAAAGTTGTGAAGAGTTGTTAAAGACAAATCAATTTCTGGGTGTGGTTGTCAAGAATGCTGGCAACCACTATTATAATGCTATCATCAAGGAGTGAACGTTTGCACATTATTGTATTTTATTATAAAATGGGGTCTATTCTGGTTTCAGGGCACAGCTGTACCTGCATCCCATCATTAATGAACAGCTACACGACTCCATTCTTTTTGCAACGTGACGCAGTTCTAGGGACTTGAAGCAAAACATTTCAGACCACTTAATGTACTTTTCTGAATGCACAGTTAAACTATTTTATTAATAGTAAATAAAAGCGATTAGGATTTACTGTCAATTTTGTCTACGACACCATCTTCGGGGACGTTACCCGGTAATGCGATGCTGATGCAACATTGCTTATGAAGCTTGGATGAACTGCATATGAACCCAATATTTAAACCTGAACTTATTTTGTAACCATGCAACAAATCATATATAATAATAATAATAATAATAATAATAATAATAATAATAATAATAGGAATATTATTGTCAAAGAAGAGGCTTACCGCCTGGGCCTCCTCATCATCAAACTTTAGCAGCTGTAGGCTACAATCCTCCTCCAATGGTCTGTCCAGATCCCAGACGCTGTTGTTCACTTTAGCAATTACAGTGTTGTCAGCAAGACCTTGACTGAAGGGAAAATAAATATACGTAAATAAAAATGACATTGAGTGTAATCCCGATCTAAGGACTTTACCTTTCGAATAACCAACTCAAAAGCGAGTTGTGTGTGTGAGTGTGTGTTTGTGTGTACATGTGTGTACGGACAAGCAGTGTGTGGTGTTTATGCATAGGGTGGTGACTAACATAATTGAACATGAGAAAATACACAAATTATTAGATATGCCGGGGCTGGTGGCAAATTCCACAATCTCAATGTCTGATGGGGAACAACATAGATCTCAATGGAAGCATTGGAGCCCTTTAGTTGTAATAGCTTGAGCCATGAAGAAAGAACAACAGTGAATACTGTACATGGCAAAACATGTCCCAAACTAACCTAATACCAGCGGCCACCTGATAGGGGGTGGTCTTCCAGGATTCACCATCCACCACTTTACCATCGGGCAGGGTCACCTTGATGGGCTTGCTGTCCCTCTCAGCCCTCTGGGCCAGCAGTGCGTCGTGCTCGGCTTTAAGCTTTGTGTAGAGAGAAAGACGCTCCTCAATGTACGTTGGTGGAGGGGACAGCTGAAACACAACACATGCAGCATGATAATGAGGAAAACATGGTTGAACATTGGTGTGTGCGTGTGCGTGTGTGTATGCGTGTATCCCAATGTATAACAATGCTTTCCTATACTGCCCTTTTGTACACTACACTTTTGTCATTATACATTAATGACAAAATTATTAGATATTGTGGCTAAAACTCACCTCCCCCCTTGCAGCAGAGTCTCCTCCAGCACCTTTAGCCTTCTTCTTTGCTCCGTCTTTGCCACCGCCAGCTTCTCGCTGGCAAGAGTAAAAATACATCGATTTACACACTCAGAATATTTATCCACATAATGTGAATGCAACCATAACTTGAAAACATTCGCCAGCAATTATGTAGCTGTAAAGTCTGTTTGATTTCTGAATCGAAAGCTGGCCGTTGAGGTTTGAGCTTTCATATGGGGATTTACAGGCACCTATATTGTGGTTTCTGGAAGTATAAAATACAGTACTCAGCTTAATATTACACTGAAACATGCTAGCTACAGTAGCTAACGCAAGACTGTGACAGCATGAAGCTGACAAATTGCTAACAGTTACGCTACCTGCAAAACAAGTTAGGTCTTTATACTGGCCATTTGAATAATCACCTTTTTCCCGTCGTCTACTTTCATTTCGCTCATTTTGTCCACCACACTATCTTCGGCCATTCCGACTCAAAATGATTCTCAGCAGAGATAACTTAAAGATAAATCTGTCTGCTACTGTGACTTCTCAGGAGCCGGGTGGCTAGTGACGTTTCCGGAAATTGCGGAAATCTGATGCAACGTTGCTTTAGAGGGGCGTGTCCAAGTAACTATTCATTAGCTTGATATTACTTATAATATTTCTTCCAAAAAATCTCCCCATATTGATTTTGATAGCAGTGTATCACCAACAACTACACAATACTGGGTTTATATGCAAACTTGTGAAAATACATTTTTTATGAAAGAGAGCAACGCATCAGAGCAACGAATATAAGCAATATAGGAATTATTCAACTTGATCTACATTAAAATCTCCCCATATTTGATGTGATATTAGGGTGGACCAGCCAGATCTATATTATATTGATTTCATAAGCAAACCTAAAAATGTAATTATTTTGTTTTAATGTAAGGACATCATAGCAAAGAATACATTTTATATAATTGTGTCTCTTAAAATGAAAGTTGCTATTACTTCAAAATTTCACAATAAAATGTTCCCGTATTTATTATCATAGGACTGTTTCATACACAAACCTATTACGATACTTTCCTGTAAGGTAAACCATGAGAAAAGCTAATTAAGAGAGAAAAGCCTACAATATATTTAAGTTGATATTACTTCATAATTCTTCAGTAAAATCTCATATCCTAATATTTGCTGTGAGTAGAGGAATGAACTACAAATAACTATTAAAATATTTTCATGTAAGGTCAGACATCAGCTGTATTAATTGGTAGAATACTCATGGGAAATGTTAAGTTGTTATTGCTTCAATTATATTGCTACATACTACATACTACATACATACTAAATGATGTGCAAAAATATTGCAAATAATTCTACAGTTAAATAATCTATATTTGCTGTGAGAGTGGAATGGATCACCCAGAACTAATAAGCACAATATTGTGTAATAGCATATGAATAACTGAATTCACAGTGAGATCTCTCCATGTCAATTTGCGAGGCTTACAGTGGAGCACCAAACTGAATTCATAAACCTTCAAAGAAAACATGTTTTAAATAAAGCAAACCCCTTATACCAGTGTTATTGATAGTAGCTTGATTAAGAACTCGACTATTTTTAAATATCGTGTTTTAATTACAGCCATGTCGAATATTATCGAGAAAAAACGAGTTTTGATCAAGGCTATAGGCCTATTGGTTTTGGTAAGTTCATAGGCTACAAAATACTAGAAAATAGACTCTGTAAACTGCTTACCATAGTAACCTGATGAAGGCGCAGAGCTCCACTGGAATTCAGTGGACCTTGTAGCAAAATACATGGGACTTGTGCATCCTCAACACCTAACATTGCAGAATAAAAGCAGAGCAGTTCTGGCAACTGGAAGGACCAGAACTGGGTTATCCGCATGCGCATATCTAAATATTGTAAGATGTATTGTAATCAAAATGATAAATATAGGGCAAGCACTGCCAGGCCCTACTTATAATCCTATCCCAAAGTATTTTTATGTGATTGTAAGCAGAGACATCTTTATTGATTGCCTACATTTGAAGGAGATGATGCATTCATCATGTTCACAAACCACTCATTTAATTGCATACAGTGTTTACCTTATTATCTAAGTGGTGGTGACCATTAGTTTGACAAAATATGAAGGAGCAATTCCTGACTGCTCCCTTCTTTAGCAGGGAGAGAAGGTCTGGATTTTCTTATTGTTTTTCGTCCAGTTTCTTCCAGACACTATTTGCCCGGAAAGCACGTGCATTTCAATTACTGCCTGGATGTGGTTTTTAAACTTCTGACCCTCTCCTAGGGAATAAAGCAGAGGCTCTGGCAAATCCTGCTCCCGTGCTGTTCATTGGCTTGTTGTGAGCAGAGCAGGCTGATGAATAATTAACCTCCAAGCACTTGAAAAGTCAGCGGCACCATGTTCTATTTCTTGGCACCGCATAAAAAAACCACAGAACATTGTTAGAGTGCCAGCGTAGCACGCACAACATTCGGAAAATTAGAGATTCGGTATGGTTTGTTTTATTAATGAACGCTTAAAAGAAGACTAAAGCTAAATCTGTTGCCAAATGAAGTAAAATTAAAAAGGTCACTTGTTTTTTGTGTTTGTATTTGATTCATGATTTTTTCACCTCATTGATAAAGATGCAGGTCATTTTTCAAACGCAGTTTCTAATTACCTAATTTTAGTTCTTGGAGGCAAGGGCATCCAGGAGCAATTTCCAAGTAATTGGATGAAAATAGATCAATTATGATTAGAAAAAAAGCTATATATTAGATTATGTTACACTTTACACTTGTTAAGCAGGTTGTATGCAAATGATAATCAAATCCATTTAGGAAGTTACCTTTCTAATCCTGTAAACAGTGTAATGCATTTAAAGGATTAAAAAAGACAAATGAGACTGCGGAACAGAGTGACAGATGGAGCGGTGACAAATGACACAGATTAGAAAGATGGAGATAACAATAGTCAGATTCTCCCAGAGTCTAAATAGGCAATGAATGCAGATGAATTGGTCTGATTCCCTGATTTATGCGTTCAATAGGGGCTGAATGGTTACAGTTTCCACTTATAGATTCCGAGCAGGGTGTTTGAGTAGTGATGCGTTGTGAGTGCTTGACTATGAGATCCAGAGGAAGTCGCGCCAAGAGATGGGTGGAATCTGGTTGAATCATCCATTTCCTATATTATTTGAATACCTTACATGTTTTACACCGCCAGCCATTGGGTGTCAGTAGAGACATCCCCTTCACCAGTACATCCAAGGCTGAGTCTACAATACAGCAAGGTTTTATGCAGCTGACCCCCGGCTAGTCTTCGAGACACGCACACACACACACACACACACACACACACACACACACCCATGCACACACATACACACAACAACAACACACACAAACACACATAAACGCACACACACACACACACACACAACCACGCACACACACACACACACACAAACACACACACACACGACACACACACACAGCCACACACACAACACACACACCACTCACACACACATCA
>OOFG01060399.1:0-12086 GCA_900323295.1 Molva molva
CCCGTACAGACCGGCAAACATGTATTCAAACACACACACACACACACATGCGCGTGCACCCAAGACCCCCTGTCCCCTGAGAACCATGCTCTGCAGTGTATATCTGCTGGCCGACAGACTGAGTGATGGGCTTCTAATCAGCATAAAGAGCACTAGCACTGACCAAACCAGAGACTCGTTCTAACCAGCATGCTTATGGGTAAAGATGTTGATTTAAGCTATTGAGGATGTGGCCACTTTATTTTCACACATTAAAGAGAAAATATTGTAGGGACTCACCGCACCGCGTTGTAATGTCTGTGTTTGCGCAAAGGTTTATGGGGGGTTGTTGGAGTTTTATCTTTAGGGGAGTAACGTGTTATGAGCCCCTGTGCGAGGATGCAGTGCCCTTCCTGTCAGCGCCAGGAGGAGCAGGACAGAGAGATGCCGATTGTGGCGGCCATCGGTGTCTGAGAAGTTTAAATCCTTTCCTTTCCAAACAGCATGTATCGTACTTAAATATTTATTTATTTACATATCACATTTACATTTAGTCATTTAGAACAGTGATTCTCAACTGGTGGGTCGCGACCCATAGGTGGGTTGCGAGGGCTTTTTGAGTGGGTCGCAGAGCACATGCCAAACCTTAAAGGGTATTATTCTGCCATTGTTGTGGTTAATAATTTAATTTGGGGGTTCTATTTTAATAGGTTGACATGCTTTTATGTCCTTATTATTCTCACATTGTTCATTGCTGCAGAACCACTTTCACCATTTGTAAGAAACGCTTGGTTTTAGCTCCTGTCTCTTTAAGGTCCTATATCCTTGTATTACATATAGTCCCGGTTGTGGAACTCAGGAACAACTACACCATTAGGTATAGAGAACGGCCTCTATGTAACAGAGCTAAGTAAGAGGCAGAAAATGAAAGGAGAACAGTGGCTCAGAGCATGGTAAATAATGGTAAATAACAGTGTATTGCGGCCATAACATTACAGCTTGTATAATCATAAATCCAACTCCACACTTGAACTTCATTTCTACACATTTTAGGTAAAGGTCGGCCTACAGTTGATTAGCAAAACCATTTGAACTCTATAAAGTTAGGTAGCAAGTTAGCCGAGGCCTACAGCTGATTAACCCAAAACATTTTAACACTAGAACAAAATAAAATGGGCTAGCAAGTTAGCTGAGGCCAACAGCTGATCAACTAAAACATTTTAACAAAATAAAATGGGCTAGCAAGTTAGCTGAGGCCTACAGCTGATCAATCAAAACATGTGAACACTATAACGTTAGGTAGCTTTCCCTGATAGGTTCCTTGGTGATGTCACCAAGTCACAGAAGTAAATCATACAGTTTAGGCGAGGTCATTTCTGTGGAAGAGAGTAACTCCCTTTGGCATGGACCTTTAGCTTTGTAGCTTAGTAGCCATTATAAAAGGGATAAAAAAAAGCTATATAACACACTAAAGGAAATGGAAAAACCGAAAAGGCATAATATGACCCCTTTAATCTTTAGCAAGAAGCCCATGTATTAACTAATGTTTCAATGATAATTTATGTTTCAATAGCTTACTATTTAATTGAGTTGAGCCAAAATTGTTGCAGCTTTTTGTTCGTTCAGTACATGAGCGAACACATGTATGTTTTTAACACTACATGAGTGCATTGTTGATTACTGCAATATTGGCACATACATTCATTTTTTTGGGTTGTGACTTAATGACTAATGAAACATGTGGGTGCGCACAACTGGGGAGAGTGCAGAGTTCCCCATCAGAGATAATATTGATTGATGTATTCTCCCTGCTTTACACACATTTCTTTTGAAGTTGGTGTCACTCATGTAGTGAAATGAAACCTACATGGTCGTTTCAACCAAGTAGGTGGAATTTCCTCTCCTTTAAAAAAAAAAAACTTCTCTTTTTTTGTAAAGTTTTTATGAACTATTGTAACAGTGGATCACAAAGAAAAACTAATCAGCATGTGCTGCTCATGAATCTGGACCCCACCCTTTCTAGCCCTGTCTTTCTCTCTACTCCAGAGGCCCACATCTGGTGTGACATCATTAAGAAAACAGAGCCTCAGACAGAGTGACTTTCTGAGGTTATTGGTTTCCTATTAAAACAAGCTCATGTGACCAGTGAATCAGTGCATGTCTTGTCAGTATTTGTCAATTATGGAAATATGAATTAATTTAGATTGAATTAAACTATGCAATAGCCTATAGAAAGTTAATTTAATAGTCCATGAGGTATAATATATTTAATGCGTTTCTAAAATATCATAGTTCACATGGTTACATAAAAAAATTCCAAACATAACAATTACAAAATATAAAGGCTAAATTATTATTATTATAAAAAACATGATTAGTATGCGTTTCTGATCAACCAAAAGCCCATCTCGACAAATGTTTAGAGGGTTTATTGATGGTGGTGCAAACAACTGAAACCTTACCCTCATCATGAATAGCAAGAGGTTGACACCGGTCACAGCAACACACACATTGTGCGTACGGACCCCCTGAGAAGATCAATTTGCTCCCCCTGGAACTAGGCCTTTCATTACGGCTGAATAGAGACAGAGGGTCGGGCAGCGTGGCAAAAGACTTGCCAGTGTTTCTCTAACAGAGTGTGAAGACAAACACATCACCGGGATAAGACTGGGTCTTGTTATTGTGACGAGCAGGCGATTAACACCTGGATCTTTCAATCAGATAAGGATTCACAAGTCAGTGTGGGTAATCACATACGTAGGTCTAGCGATGTGGGTGTGTGTGCTACGAGCTTGGGGGAAACGGATAATTAGGCCTACCGCTTGCATTGTTCTACATGTCTTTTCAATGAGTTAACAAAGCACGCGCGTCCTCCGTGAATACACATGACTAAAACGGCATTGTTCTGGTTAATTTCAGATTATGTAGGGTGCCTAAATCAAGTAGGAAGACAAATGTTTGCTACAACTAAGACTAAACACATAGAGGTCGTACTTTTTGATCATCATAGGATTACTATAAACCCCATACACTCCCCAGGTTCAGGTCTACCTGAACAGGGTACTTGTTTACTTTTTACCCCTATTTTCTATTAAATTGTACATCTAAGGATCAGAAATTGACTACAAGAAGACCTATATGAGAGAGGCAAGTGATAAACCTTGAAAAACCTATGACAACTTAAGGAAAAATAGTAGAGTAGGTATTTCAGCATGACGGAAAAACGGATGCACTGCGGCTACAGAAAATATATTGAACGGGTTAATTTTGAGTCATAGGAGGCTTTTGAGAAGTAGAAAATGAGTGAAAATTCCTCCGCCGTGGCGACAGAAGGAAAGCAAACGAAGCTTCAACTAAATAAAGGATGTTAGATGTTCTTGAAGCGAATTCACAAACATGTTGAAAATATTTTTTGTGTCAAAAACGTTCAAGCATTTCATTTCTATGTCGTGTTCATCAAAACAGCCTCTGCGTTGATAGCGCCCCAAATAGTCCCACTTTGACTTGCATGCGGAAGAATATGTCTTTCACTGCTGCGTGACTTCACTTCACTAAGTGAACTGGTGAGTTGGAAAGTCGAGGAAACTTCGCGCCGCCGTGTTTTACGCTACAAAGTTGTATCATTTCAACGATTTCAAAGTAACGGCGCATGATTCCCACTTTAAGGAAACGATAAAGCAGCAAACCACTGAACGTTCGTCACTTTTTTGTTTCTGTTGTATGTGAAACAGTTGTGACAAGAGTTTTGGAGTACCATCGTACCCCTGGAGACAGCCCAGCCTCGCACTGGCGACCCTATGTGGATTTTACTCCAAAAATGGGCCAAATACCCGGTTTCTCTTCGGGCTCAGCAATAGTTCTCGTCGTTTGCTGCCTTCGCTTGTCTTCGGGTAAGTTTTGGAGTTATTTATTTGTTGTGGGTGTTTCAGATCAACATTATGCCAGGTTCATGTCTCGTAGCACCTCCTATAGCATCTGTGCGCACCCTTCTAATTGCAACTTGTTAATTAAGTGTGTTTACTCGCGATCAAACACCGTGTTACAGAATATTTGAAATAGGCTCAATTGCGAACTTAAGCTCAACTACACTTTGTATTGTCTAAGGTTGTTTTCAGTTTGTTGGGAGAGTGATATAGTGCTGTTATGGCCCTATGAACTTATTAGAAATCCGTATGACATCTCCATCCGAGAAGTTCTCGTAAGTTAAGTTGTATTTCCGATTATACGAGACATGCTCGTTTACGACATTGCAGCCTTCCGATGGCTCATCGGATTAGTCGGAGTGAGGATTCGCACCGCTGCCCAGATGTTGCGTCGTACTTGCTCGTCCATTTCAAGAGAAATAACCCAAAATGGACACTTACCTTCAGTTCTTTGGAGCGGAGCTGCTGTTTTAATTCGGAATGTTTAAAATACTATTACATACGTCAATTTCGGCCACTTTATATCGGGGATTTTAAATTATTTTGGTTTGGTCAAATAATTTGAACCTTAAAAAATACACATTTACAAAGTGCGAAAACATTTGTGGTACAGCAGTTAGTGAGTGTTTTTTCCTCACAATTGTGTGCAATTCAATCCTCCTATTACTGCTTGTTATGCTATTGTTTTGTTTACACAGACTTTTACTAAAACAGATTAGAGACAATAAGAGACTCCTGATAGGTTGTTGAGTTTTTCAGCGTTCCCTGATGATCAATAATAATGGCAAAAGGGCTTTAAGTCTTTTAAACATGAGGGACACTAGATAAAGATTTTTAGTTTATTATTTTTTACCAACGTGGATTTTTTCGAATCGATACATTCAGTTTTTTTTACATTCAGCCATCCCTTATCACATTTGAAACTACACTTTATAACAGAGGGCCAAGACAAAAGAGGGAAAAGACAATGTAAAAGTGCTGCAGGCAGTGCAAGGAGGAGCTGGTGGAATGTTGCTGTTGGTGTTTCACATTCCTGCTGTCCTTTTCTCTCCAGGCTCTCTGTCTCCCTCTCCTCACTCTCTCTCCCTCTCCTCACTCTCTCTTTTCCCTTGCTCACTCTCACATACCCCTACACACATAGGTTCTATCCATTGTTTTTTTATTGCTTTGACTTACTTGAAAAGTAATTAATACCACAAAAAAAAAAACATATTTACCTACGTAGTTCTAAATGTCTGCTATAATGATGGCAATAATAACAGGCCAAATAGATACAAATCCAAAATGATCATAACAGTTTCTCAAAAAACATGATGCTTGACCGGCACCCGGTCGATTTCTCCAAGGCGTGGGCACCGATGGATGCAGATATTTGTTCAGGGCAATATGCGGATGTGTGTGTGTGTGTGTGCATCTGTTTGCGTGAGTGTATTTTATTCCACTGTGTGGATACAATGACCGGCGATTGTGCCGCCCATGCTCTTCGAGCAGCATGCAAGCTGGGTCCTGGTGTGAAATGTGAATTATCAGATCTATGCTGCGCCCGCTCCCTGAAACACAACGGTGTGTATTGAGGGACCAACAAGGCTGTTTGACTAACGGAGAGCCAGCACTGCCCACTGCCCTGGGGTGGGGGGTCTCACATGTGTCTCAGAGCATCCTCCGTGGCTCTATCAAGTTCCAACCATGCTCTTCACCAGCACCCCCGCCCCCCATCCTGTCTGTTCCTCATTCTCTTCCCGAAGAGGCTTTGGAGGTGGCTCTAGCTAGCACACTCATGTTTTCAATTCGCCTCACTCTTTCCGTCCTTTTGATTAGTAGTGCAGTTAAACACAAGGATACCACATGTGTTGCAGCTCTGTGTGCCCCTTGTTGGTTGGAGTGGAAGAGAGTAAACAATGCTGGACTACAGCCGCAAAGTGCTGAACAGTATGAGGTCAATGGGTGAAGGGCTCTGGGCAGGAATTCCAGATGTTTGACCGACCCCTATGTGATTATGTGTAGGTCTTTGTGTCCGTGCCCATGTATAAATTGATCCAATTCTTTGTTTTTGTGCAAGGAAGAAGAATCAAAGAAGAAGAATAGACCTACACATAAATATGTGTAGGCCTCTTCGTCGTGTATGTTAGGAGCTGATGTGCTATTGATAAATAAATGTATTGCAGATAGCAAGGTCATGCCCAGCCCATTGACTTTGCTTTACACACGTTACTTTAAAACCATTGACCCTCAATTGCTTGACCATGTGTTGGCGTAGTTCCTCTAATCCTGAAATATTGGATAAATGCTAGTTGGCCATGTCTGGGCGTGCACTGGGAGCCCTACACAGGGTGGGGGGTGGTGGCTGTGGACTTTGAGGACTGCAGTGTGTGTGTGTGTGTGTGTGTGTGTGTGTGTGTGCACTGTTGAACAGGTTAGCAAATTAACAGGGAATTACTGCAGCCCCGCATTCCTTGCCCAGTGCAGCCCAGTAATCCTGGAGACAAGCAGGCAGGCCCAGCAGACAGTAGGGTTATGGAACAAGCAGGACACATTTTGTAGGCAAGTGCACGGCAGGCTGCGCATTGCTTTGCCACTTATCATTAATTGTACAATTGTAATATTAACATAATAATTTTGATTAATTGTAGCCACACGGCTAATTTAATAAGAATAATATAAATTGTCTGATAGATGTAACATACCGTCGCAAACAACCAAGCTAAAATTAAGGAAATGGTACATAAATGAGACCTTAGAGATCTGGTTTCAGAAGAAAAGAAATGGCAGACTCTGAAATATACTAGTAAATTGTAGTCTGGTGAAAGGGAAAGTCCCTTATGTCTGGTGGGCTTTTCTTCTCAGTCTGTCTCTGTCTCTGCCTGCATGCTTGCCGTTTCATCTGTCTCTCTCACTGCTTGTCTGTCTGTCTCTGTATCTCTGTCTGTCTGTCTGTCTGTCTGTCGGTCTCTTTGTCTCTCTGCCTGCATGCTTGCCTGTCTGTTTTTCTACCCCTCTTGTCTACTCCCCATTCTCTCCCCCCTCTCTCTACTGCACTGTTTCTTACTGTCTTTTGCATTCACGCACACACGTGCACACACACGTGCACAGGCAGCCTGCGGTGCGGAGTTAACCCTGCAGTACTGACACAACACAGCCCTCCTCTGTGTGTACACAGCTTTGGAAGAGGCCTGTCGAACTCCTCCGTGTAACAAGAACAGCCCACGGGCGCGTACACCTTAAAACATTTCAGCCTCGGCAGCAACTGCGTACAGCTTTGCTCTGCTAAATCCAGTTAGTTACCATCCCTCGCCCTTCTCCCTCACAACCACCAGAACGTGAGAGAGTGAGACCCTCAGGCCCCGTTTGTGTGGGCCGCTGGAGCCCCCCTTGTGGTATTGCTGTTTAGTTTGGGCTTAGTTTCTCTTCTGCCTTGCAGAGCCGAGTGTATTTTATTGCACGTTGCTATGGTGTCTTGCTAGATAGGGGTTTAGCGCAGCAATTCCCGGAAATGGGGTTACTTCCTAAGTATGAGTGAACAACTTCCTTCTCGCCCCTGTGCGGACGTGTGCCAGGGCCCAGTGACGCCCATTCGTGTGCAGTCTTTGTCCGTAGTTCAGTAATTACTTCCCCCATCTCAGTCCTCGGCTATTAACTCTAAGCCTGTCCCCCAACTCTTCTACCCTACTCTCTCTCTTGTTCTCACTTCCTCTTACGTTGCTTCTTCCTTTTCTGTTGCCTCTTTTGCACACTATCTCTTGCTATCTCTTGCTCTCTCTCTCTCGCTCTCGCTCTTTCTCTCTCGCTCTCTCCCTCTCTTTCTTTCTCTCTCTTTCTCTCTCTTTCTCTCTCGCTCGCTCTCTCTCTTGTTCTCTCTCTTGCTCTCTCTCGCTCTCTCTCTTGCTCTCTCTCGCTCTCTCTCTCTTGCTCTCTTGCTCTCTGGCTCTCTATCTTGCTCTCCCTCTCTCTATTCGTTTTCTTCTTTCTTCTTGTTGTTTCCCGTCGTGACACAGCCAGCTTCTCCCCCCCCCCCCAAGGGGCTTGCTGTGGTTTCAGTGACAAAGCAGTGGCGAGTGTCGAGGGAGGAACTGCCAGGCAGGAGGCAGCAGGCAGACAACCAGATCCTCTGTGGCAATCGCTGCTGGCTAGACAGTTGAGGGGCTGAGATTCCCCAACCACTCTTTGATAGAGTTAATGAACTCTGCTGCCTTTCAGTGGTTTACTGTTTTTCAGAGTGTTGTCATGATGAAATATTGAGTGAAATAGATTGTGGTGTCGTAAGTTACCATGGAAACATTGAAGGTGCTGTGGTTTCTATATGACGACTACAGACTGGTTTTTAGATTTGAGTTCTGAATTATTTTATGTTAAATCCCTGGGTTTTTCTTTTGATATAAAGCTTAACATCACTACATATTCACAGCTCGGTAATATTTAGTTTAATGGTAGGTGATTAGAAAACCAAAAACCACAACAATTCCCTGCACAAATGCCGTGTGTAATTTTGTTTGAAGATAAATGGAAATTATGATGAAGTTAAGTAACATTAACTGAAAATGCCACCGCCCCAGTGGGAAACAGGTCTTCAACCAACAAAGTAAAGTATCAAATGAGATTATTCTATGCATGCATTATGCAGATCCTTGCATACTAATACTCCCTAAACATTGAGTTAGTGTACTTTTATGCATGTGTGACTGTGAACATTTCCATACTTTCCATACTACACATGGAATGTGTGCACACGTGTGTTCCTTGCATTGTAGACGTGGGGGTATACCTCTGTTTCTGCTTCACCCTTCTTTTCAAAACTTCATAGGGAACAAGGTCCAATCCCCTCCCAATCCAGCCACCACTGTTTACATTCCACTTCCTTTCCTATCGACTCCTTTTCTTTCCATCTCCTTCCCAGTGGTTCACAGTTCACAAAATAAATACGCGTGTCTGCTTTTTTATGTGTGTATCCATCAGCGTCGGTGATGTCATACTACTACTTGCTACCTATTCACCCTACAGCAGGCAGACCTGGTTGGCTGTTCACTGTGTCGATCTGTGCTTATCAGCGCTCTGATCCCAGGGAATTTTTGCGGACCATGGCTCAGTGATAGGAAAGTGTGAGAACAGCCAATAGCTAAAACGAATGGAATGTAGGCCCAACAATAGATTAATAAGAGCCGCCTGCATTGCCACACACACACACACACACACACACAGAGGTGTGTGTGTGTGGGAAATAGAGTAATAAGTAGCAGGCTGTCCTAAATCCTGTGAGATCATTACGTCTGGCTTCATGGCTGTGGGTAGGGAGAACTCGTCAAACCAGTCGGGGGACAAAATCTCTCTCTCGCTCTCTCGCTCTCTCTCTCTCTGCTCTTTTTGCCCATTCTCCTCCTCCTTCATTATTACTCTTTGTGACTATTTTTCTTTTAACTGACTACTGCCGTCACTCATGTTGCCCAGATCTTGTAACAGTAGCCTCACATTATGCTCAAACTGCCAAGCTATGTGTAAAACGAGATTCTTTTGAGCCTGGATTTTTTTCGATTTTTTTATAATAGGCCTAACACCTGTATGTGACTTAAACTGAGTGTGGAAGGTTGGACTGTACACATATTATTGTTTTGATCTTTGTGATAACAAGATGGCAACATTAACACAATATGTATTGATAATACTAAGCAAAATTCTTAATTACATTCAGAATTCCATGATATGGATTCTGATGTTCACAATATCTGTGATAATTGAAGGTTTAATGGAATTAAACTACTTTATTAAATACAGCACAGATATAAACTATTAATAAACAAAATAATATGTGTGTGCGTGTGCATGCTTCTGTGCGGGAGTATCTATTATCAAGTGTGACGGCAGCATTATAAGCTGATAGTGGAGTGGTCCCAAAATAGCTCTATAATGGTCGGACACACTGCTACTGCTGTGCCTGGGTCTCTGCACTGGCAGGCTGGGATTATGAATTTCATGCTGGTTTGTTGCTATATATCTCCATGTCTAATGGCCTGTGCCAGTCTGCCTGTGGCCAAGACTCGAGTCTATGGTCCAGTCCAACACGGTTTTCAAGAGCTAAACCCTGTTTCACATTTTTGAATCGTATATTCTTTTTTAAAATAATTTTAAAATATTTCTGTTGTTCATTCTAATCTCGGGGTGTTATATCTGTCCCAAATCGAAAAATAGATATTTGCCACTTTTAAAAATGTATGTTTTGAAAATAAAACAATTAAATGTCCTGTTATCCATATAAATAGTCATACAAATGTCAAGATCATAATATTAGTCAGACTATTTGACATGACAAATTGCACTATGACACTCGTCAAGGCACAGGATGTAGCATGAGTACTGAGTGAACTTCCTGTTGTGTCATGATTTCCATGATCTGAGCAAGGGAGTGGCAATATTATGAAATCAGCTGACTACTGTAAATGCAGAAAGAGCACTGTGTGCACTTAAGGCTGGTTAAAGATAAAAGATATTTATCATTACACCACGGGGAAGACAGCAATCTGAGTTGATTAATTGATCCGTAATCCGTGATCCGTTATAAACATATCCTTAAACGATAACTTTAGTCCATCAGTCAGCCCCCATGAGTGGATCCATTGGGTTCATTAGACAAACGAGGGTTCTTTAGACACTGCCTAGCGTGCCTGAAGACCTCTCCATCTTTGAGTCTCTGGTGGCTCGCTCCAGGACGCACAATGGGGGATGTGTCTCACTGGTCCCAAGCGTCTCTGGCCTGGGAGAAAGTCGAGGGTTGTCGTCCGCGTGGTGGATGTGCGGTCTGGTCTGCCGCCCGCGTGTCCCGTAGCGATGTGGTCGCCGGCTGTTTTGGGCCCGGTGTGGCATGGCAAGGCTATTTAGATGACTGGTTTAATGCTGTTAAAAACCCAAGGCTCTGTGAAGACAGAGGAGGGAGGAGGAGGGGGAGAAGGAGGAAGGATTGCATGACATCCTTTTCGTTTTGGGAGAAAAGCCAGTGTTGAAATGTGGTAGTTAAAATGCCGTGTATGCAATTCTGACAAAGAGCAAAGCAGTATTATGAACTCTTAAATCGATGCAGGCTCGTCTACTGTTTATGCTGAAAACGGATTTACACTCATTTTGATGAATGTGTGTGTGTTTGTGTCTCCCACAGCTCTGCAGTGTGTGGATAATGTGAAGCCGTGCGTTAACAACGCCACATGCCTGACCTTCCCTAACGGCACCGGATACTGCAGGTAAGAACGGTCAGACGAGCTCTCACACTGCACATAGGGCCCATATAGACGAGCTCTCACACTGCACATAGGGCCCATATAGATGACACCAGACTCCCGGAGCTCAACTACTGTGTCACATAGTGCTGTGGATCAGTGGTCCAATCAGGGGGAAAAATTACAGTGTGTTGCAGCAGTGCTGCTACATCAAGAGCAGCCAGTGAACAGAGGGAGAGGGAGTTATAAATCAATCCCATCTCTGTCCACGTTTTCGCTCAGACACGGAAAGCGGAATAAAAGACTCCTCTGTTTGTCAGACTACATTAGTTCTGGGAACACAACCAACACTCACACTTTCACCTCCAAGATGGGCTCTTTTTTTTCCCTCTCTAAACGACAACTCCGGGAAATATAGTACATGTTCCCATTCTGGCTGCATCTTAATCTTTCTTTTGGCTATATCGTTAGCATTTTTTACATGAGAAAGAAAACGTTAATGATGCAATTTCATTTTGAAACAGTGTATTTTGTATATCAAACACACACACACACAATGTAATAACGCCTCTAGATATACCGCAAAGTAGGCACCTGAGATCAAAGCTGGTCCTGCAGGCTTTACTGATGTCATGTACGTCTTAGTGGTGGAGTCGCTAATTTTCTTTTTTTAAACCGCCCACGACTAACGCTATGTCCATGATCTATGGCTTCCACCTCCCGACAGCTCACTGGAGTTTGTAATTAGGGAGAGAGCTATCTGTTTTTAAATGCGATGCCACTCCCGAGCCAGGAGCCCCCAATGAAAACACACCATAGCCTGTTCGTGAACCTATCGCATTTCATTTAATACTATGTGAATCACACGGTGGGCCCTTTCCCAGAGCTTTGGAATTCCAATATTCTGCCACTTCTGCATTCAGCAAGAGGGAATGAAACTGCACTTAATCAGTTGTTGGACATTCCAACTCTTTGGTTGAAGGTCACC
>OOFG01060402.1:0-10497 GCA_900323295.1 Molva molva
CAAACCCCCCCCCCCCCACAAAAAAAATGAAAATCCGAAAAGCATTAGTTTATTTTTCTAAATTCGATACAACCGATTTTCTCCTAATCCTTTATCTTCAATGTACAATACATGATAATAGTATAGTAAAAGGCCTATGAGAAGAAATGTATAAAACATTCAGCGATGACACTTGGAACTAGTTATGTAAGTTATATCCATTATGTGTTAAACTCTAGGACTATGTTTTGCATTATGGACAATGTGTGCAAGAACACTTTATATTTGATGTACATTAACACTTTATCACATGATTGTGTGCATGGGCTAATGTATTGAGCAGAGCAATTGTGAAAGTTTCCCCTGGGATTATAATCTGAATCTGGAATCTGAATTTAGCAGAAGAAATTGAGTTTACCTATACTTTAATTTTCCACTCACAAGTTGTACTCCTTATATTAACTAAGAATTTAAAACATCCTGAATACAATACACTAAATACAACATTCTTACACCACTAACCCCGCCCCTGTCAGCTGATGTTGGTAAATAATAAATGCCTTCGGTTCGCTTGTCAGGAAGTGCGCGAATGCTTCACCGCTCTGGAAAATGAGGAGGCGACGGTTTCTCACGGAACACAATCGCATCAGATAACTGGACGTGTTATGGTAAAGTACTCATCTAGTTTGAAAACCTTATAATATATATCTATGACACGCATGCGCACTTTAACGAATTTAAGTTTATCAATAGTGGGGTTAGCTGCTAGCAGGCTAGCGACGTTGAAAATGTATTAGCATCAAGTTGTTTGTAAACACAAAGTTGAGCTGTTGGAGTGTTACAATACCTAGGCCTATGTGACCACAACCATGGTACTGATGTGAACACGTAAACATACATACATCCCCATTCGTGTCAATTCACAAACTCTGCATTTCCAACTTGACATGTATCATTAGCTAGCCTAGCTGGGACGCTAGCCAGCTAATTCTAGCCTCTTTTCATCGATTTTCTCAGCCCAAAAGGAGCCCTCAAGTAACTTTAATTATATTTCACGAAATGCTCTTTATTGTAAACAAGGTGGCCATTGTGTTGTCAATGTGTGTGCCATTTGATTTTAACTTTATGTGTTTGTCAATATCCATTTCATTTCATTTCACTTATCACTTTCACTTTTGCCAATTCAAAAAAACCAATAATGACATTCTATCATCTTCATTCAATAGGCTGGATTTTTCAAGTAGAAGCAAATTTATGAATATTGGAAAGACTTCTCTAACAGTTTCACTATTTGTGTAGAATGTGAAAATGGAGGGTCGAGGAACGGGTCGACCATGGGGAAAACTGGTGAACGTGGACTCCTGTGAATCTGAAGTTCTGCTAATCAAAAAGCAGTACACGATTGGTCGGAGAAAAGGTAATAGTTTATCAAATCCTAAAGCATATTAAAATGTATTTATGTAAGATGTAGTCAAAATGCAGAGTAAATTACAATGCTTTAATATCAAGGGCAGCTTATGCATAAACATCAGCTGTTTTTCTTCTCTGTTTTATTTATCAGACAGGTCTTTCTGTGCACTGTCTAGACCTTTGTGTCTAGTACGGCTCCTTTCAAAGCTCAAAGGCCCCTTTAGTTCACGAAACTTATAAACCCTCTTCTGATGATAACAAAGGGCGTCCATAGAGAACATGTGTGGAGAATATTAAGTAGTTTTTTGTATAGATTTTATCCAGGGAATGGCTGCCCATTATTCTCACGGCCCTCTGGCTTGTGTCTGTTTTGAAATGCTTTGCAATGCAAAGCACTTTGCCTTAATTCAGTATCTTATGTGTCTGGCAAAAAATACATGGGTACAATTTGATATGTTTGCAATGCGTGCATGATCAAACAAGTGATGTATAATACAATTCATGTCATTTTTTAATGTAAATAACATGCATTATTTGCAGTTGTTGGATCAGTACATCCAATACATAATTAGATATTTGAGTATACTCCCCAATGAATAAAGTAGCCATCAATTCTAATCAATACCATGCAACTAGGGCTGCAACTAACGATTATTTTCATAGTCGATTAATCAAATGATTATATTTTCGATTCATTGATTAATCATTTGGTCTATAAATAATAAGCAGCCAAATAAAACTAAACAAGGCATATTATTTTAAAATGATCAATGAACCAAATATTTGAATTGAACTGCAACATTAAGCAGCAAATGTTTATTTGACCTTCATAAATTACTTCAATGATTAGTCGCTTTCCAAAATTAGATTTGATACCTTTTCCTACAATCGATTAATCGTTGCAGCCCTACACACAAGGGGTCATTTGAGATGAATTGTATGCAAAAAATTATCTCAGGTAGTGCCTAATGTAGCATTGTTTCCTCAGATGTTATTGAATACCGTTGTATAGAAAAGTATTGCATTGCGTACTCCTAACAACATTATTCTATCCTGGCTAGGATGTGATTTATCCTTCCCTGCCAACAAGCTGGTCTCAGGGGAACACTGCAAAATTGTACAAGATGAGAACTCAGGGATGGTGTGGCTGGAAGACATGAGGTATGTGGCGAAAACATTGTTTTACACTCAACCCAGTAACAACAGACATAATAAAGTGAACGCCAGCCATTTGGGAATAGCATGGAGTCTAAGGGCTTGTTGCTCTTGGTTTTGTTTACAAACTGCTGACAGTGAACCACTCACATGGTTAATTAAAGGCCTGTCATTCCTGTTGGTCTCAGTTGTCAAAGAAAGAGTAAAAAAAATGCAGTCTGCTTCTTTTCTTAATTCTCTTTTCATATGTTTAATGTGACGCTGTGTTACTCTTTAAAATGTTGCTGTTAAATACAACGCTATACCTCATGGAAATGTAATACTCTAGTGTTTTGTAGAACTAACTACACACTCGTAAATACAAATTGTTCTGTTTTTGTGGTCCGGTAGCACCAATGGCACTGTGATCAACATGTCTAAACTGGTCAAGAAGCAGATTCACATGCTGCAGAATGGAGATGTCATCCACTTTGTGTACCGGAAGAATGAGCCAGAGCAAAGTGAGTGTTTCGTTTAACGGTATAAGATGAAAATTGTAATGTTTAACTATTTATTATTTTATGGAGAGGCTGTACTTTGTGTCATCCTTAAACGAACAAGTCCCTCTATGAAATAACCTAAAACATTAATTATTATTAATTATTATTGTCTTTATTAAATTAAGTGGAATTTATAGTCGGCGCGATGCACCGTTCATGAACATCCATGCACGGCCATGGCATTTAAAGTCGCCGTTTTGGCACAATTTTGGCTGTGGAAGCAGAGTTTGCGCACTCAACTTGCGGAGCTTTTACAATTTCTGAGGTATGGAACACGAGTCATATCGCCGTAGGAACCAAGCGCGAGGACCGTTATTACGTCTATTTTGGTTCACGTTGGCTCACGCAGTTCACGCACGCCGACTATAAATTAGGTTTAACTTTAAAAAAAGAAACGCATTTGGAAGGCTATCTACATTCACATTGGCTTGTTTACTTCCTCTGCATTACTGTTGCTTGATGAAGTTTAGTTACCTTTACTGTAAAAACTGTAAAGGTAATTATATCTTCTGAAGACCAAAGCAACTGGACGCAACTCTCCAACTTGTTTTGACTTTGGCTGTGTTTTTGGAAAACATGGAACGTTTGTGACAGAGATGGTAACCAGCTGTCTCTGCTGTTTATGAGACAACCAATACTAGACGCTAAGAAACCATTGGGGCTTTTTAATTGGGGATTCCAGGAATAAAACACATTTAGAATAACTGTTTTTCTTTCACTGATTTTAAGGTCTTTTTAAGCTTTCGTACCATATGTAATTACATGATTATAATGCACTGTTATTATTTTCTCTGTAGACATTGCTTACGGCTACCATTCCATAAACCCGGAGCTTGGTGTTTCGCAGGATGTGTGTGGTAAGCCAGTTGATTTAGTAGTTAGAATGGTTTCATACAGGCTTTGCTTTGGCTTAATATAACTAGCTTTTTGAAAATCATTTTTGAATCGCCTTTAACAGTTCTAGAGGCAATTACCAGGAGACAGTTGGTGTGTTTACATAAACTGACTACTGACTGGAAACAAACAATTCTGACCAACTCAAAAAGTCTAACAATGCAATAAGGAACTTGTGTATACACTAAAGCGACTCACAATTAGTTGTGTATTCATTTATATTTCCATTGTCATATAATCACCTAGTACTGTGCACTTGGACCTGAAAGCAAATAGTATGTATTCTTGTAATTCACCTGTTGTTATTCCTCATGGTGGCCCATCTGGTGTTCTCTCAGTGCTAACAAGCGTCTTTCCATCCTGCAAGGTGCTGTATCCCGAGGTGGCATAGTCGCGGTGGGGGGCTTCCACGCCCGCGCTGCCTCCCCCTCAGACTTCTCTCTGTCCGTGGAGCCGGTGTTGCTGAGGAGCGCCCCGAGGGATCTGTCTCAGGAAGAACCGCAGCCCTCCACCTCCGCCTCCCTCCTGCACATCGAGGGCTCCACCGCCCCTGCTGCAGCGGCCACGCTTACCCCACCCCACGGGTCCTCCCCTGCCCATGGTAGGTCCTCCAAGCCTCTGTTTTCATCCAGCCTACAGGGGCTCACACCCGCATCATGCCCCCACACAAGGGAAGAGTCGTATCTGAAGCAGTATTTAGGCAATGACCATCAGCTTTCAGCATCTTTTGGGGATGCTCTCAGTCTAAAATTGGTGTATTTTTATAACTTTTCTTCCAGGGCTATCTACAGTCCCATCGCAGGAGAACACAGACGGCATGGAGCCAGAGAGGAAAAGGAGGAAGACCACTAACGGTGAGTTCATTAGCTGGGGCTCTACCTGTGTTTCCTCTGGCAGACCCTCACGGTATAGCACCATCCTGATGGTATGGTATAGCACCATCCTGATGGTATGGTATAGCACCATCCTGATGGTATGGTATAGCACCACTCTGATGGTGATATGCTCGGCCCAAAACTATCACTGCCTTTGTATGATTTTGGTTATTTGTTCATTCTTTGGTGTGTGATATCTCATACTTGATATCTTACCAGAGAAAATAGCCCCGTTCCTGGGGTTACAATTTTTTTTATCTTATGGTATTATTGTGTACTAATAGCTTTATTTAGGGTTGTAATCTGAGCCATGCTCTCTCTCTTCAGATAAGGACCATGACACGGCCCTCCCCCACACATCAAGCTCTGTGCCCAGCGGCCCGGCCCGGGGGCTCCTGCGGGACCTCCTTGGCAGGAAGGCCCCGGCAGAGGAGGCCAAGACGGACAAGATGGAGGACTCCCTGACCTGCATCATCTGCCAGGACCTTCTGCACGACTGTGTCAGGTAGCGTCTCCCCTGCTTTCACCTCAACGCTATCGGGTGGCCCTACAGGGCAAGGGTCATTCTGGGCATCTGGTGTCCGGTGGGACATGGATGTTGTGTGGTCCAGTGTAATCGGATCTCCCCTTCTGGGCAGGGTCTGTGTAAGCCTAGGGCACTGATGTTGTCTGTCCTTATTCAATTATTATCTATCGAAAAAAAACTACACTCTGTGTACTACAGTCTGGGAACTTGATGTATTGATAAATTGCTGATGCTGAATGATCCCTCATTTTGACTTTAAAATGATTGACAAATGATTGTTCCCAGCTTCACTTATTTCGCTTTGGATAAAAGCATCTGCTAAATTGGCAAATGTATATAACACGACTATAGTATTCTCATTGGGCTATATGACCTGTCAATAAAAGTATAATTGACAGGTCATCTACATTCAAGTCAAAAAACACGAGCTCTGCCCATACTACCGCCCCACTCATGTGCTCTCAACCCATGTCTCTACCCTCAGCCTGCAGCCGTGCATGCACACGTTCTGCTCCGCCTGCTACTCCGGCTGGATGGAGCGCTCCTCACTGTGTCCCACCTGCCGCTGCCCCGTGGAGAGGATCCGCAAGAACCACATCCTCAACAACCTGGTGGAGGCCTACCTCCTCCAGCACCCAGGTCTGTCTCGTTGCTCCCTCCCCCTGGCCACAGTGCTAGTTCTCCCTCATCCTTCGTCCCTCCGTCTGTCTCTCTCTCTTATGATGCAATTCATAGCTGCAGTCTGCAGAGTAATAGCAGCGATGCAAACTTTTTCCTTCTACTGGGGCTCACCATTTTAATAACATATACACCAGTTTGGTGGACATGTTTCATCTCATTTAATGTGTCATTTGGATGAAATAGCGATGTATCAAATCACTTAACAATATTTAAAATCTGTTATGCTCATCGAGTTAGTATAGGGTTATCACTGTGTTTATTTACTCTGTGAACCCAGTGTGTTCCTGTGGTTTTAATGGTGTGTGTGTCTTGTATGTGTGTGTCCACAGAGAAGTGCCGTAGCGAGGAGGACCTGAAGGGAATGGACAGTCGTAACAAGATAACTCAGGACATGTTGCAGCCGAAGGTGGATCGATCTCTCTCCGACGAGGAAGGCAGCTCCGATTATCTGTTTGAGTTCTCAGACAACGACAGCGATTGGTCGGACAACAGGTATCCAGAAAGAACAATTCTTCATGTTTTATTCTTTTGCTATTTTCGAAATTGATGACTGCGGGTTAGGTTGCATTTTATCCAAAGCATCGTAGAGTGGAAACGGACGATTAAGAAACCAATGGGGCAGACTGGGGATGTAACCGCCTAGTCACTAGACTGTCTAACCACTCTTAATGCAGTCTTTCTCATTTTAAGTAGTTGTTTCAGCATTTTGTAAGTGCTTTTCCAGTCATTGAGATGCCATCTGTTGCAGCTAGCACTAAATAGTATTGCCTTTTCGGCAGGAATCGATAAAACTCATTTAACATTTCTCACTTAAAGGAGCTATATCTAACAAATTTAGAGATAAAGGAAATATGCTAAGTGGAAATACTGGCTTCTCCGACAACAATGCTACAGCCAGTATGTTCTCCTTTTTAAATTTCCCTTACGGGTCAGAACGTTTTTGTTTTGGCCTCCTTTGTTATGATTCACTATTCTCTGAGTACCCCGGGTTGCCAGATATTAAACAAATTGGCACACAAACACAGCGTCTTGCAGCCATGGAAGCAAGCAAACTAACTGGATCACAGAGATTGTAGTATATTCTACCCAACCTAATATGCCTCTACCTCGTGACCAGAGCCGTTCTAAAACACGGGTAAATCTTGGAGTTGCATTTGAAAGATGGAGACAGCTGAGCCCTAAAGGATATCAAGACGGATACCACATTAGCTAGTTTATCATTTTCAAACGATAAATAAATTGCAAACATACATTAGCTGATCAGCTTACAGTGTGGGACTCATCCCTTCTCATTGTCAAAAATTGTATAATAACATTTCAAAATTATTATCGGCTCGTCTTTTGCGCATCTTCGTTCAGTGTCCTCAACCGGTCAACTCGCGTGAGCTTCCCTTCAGTGGAGGAGGGGGTGGGGGGAGCAACTCTCCAATATTGTGAATTTGGACTGCAGTTCCCATTATAATCGCTCAGTGTAAATGTTACATATTGTACCTTTTTTTTATATATATGTTAAAAGGACATTAATCAAATGACCATAATGCTTATGTGTTTTTACATATAAATGTATTTTTTTTTTCTCAATGTGGTGCACATGCGTTCCCTCCCCAGCCAGCCGTTTGTGGTGTGCAGACAGTGTCCGGGTTACAGGAAGGAGGGGGGTCCGGACCTGTTCGCCACGGGGTCCAGCTTCTTGGTCTACCCTCCGTCAGCCCCTCTCCTTGCCCCCACCGCGCCGCTACCGCTGGGGGCTGCAGCGGCACCTGGAGCAGCTGGGCCAGAGCCCAGGGATGACGGAGGGAGGCCAGCCGGAGAGCAGCCCTCAACCTCTGCAGACGGCCCCGCTGGTACGTCTCTCTGGGGGGGAAGCCTGCTGGGAACAAGGGCTTGCTTGGCTGTATTTAAGAGAGCATGAAAGGATGCTCTAACATTGTATTTTATATTTAAAAATAGCAGAGGCAAGAGACGATGGCAAAATATATATATATTTAAAAAACATTTATTATAGTACGCAGATTTGATTTTAAAAGTACTTAACTCTGATTTTGAAGTTCTTGGGAAGTGAAGTACTACAGCGTCCAGTGAAAACAATAAAGGACAGCAATTAAATACAAAATCCCTCCATGTTACTTGTACATCCCAACAGTACAGTGTAGATATCTTTAGCCTCATTGGTTTCTCTCTGCAGATCCAGTGCAGGAGTACCGCTGCCCTCCACAAGGCTCCCATGTCATCTGCTCCTGCTGCCTGCAGCCCATGCCAGACAGGCGGTCTGAGCAGGGCAGCCAGCAGGTCACTGTCCAGCAATGTAAGTCAACTCCAGAAACAAGCCAATGGGGTTGGATGGTCAGGTGGTTGGGGTGTTCGACTTGCGAGCCGAAAGGTTCGGTTTCGTCCCCAAATGTCCTTAATTAACCTTTTTTACCTTTGCTAATAAAACAGTCAATTGTAAGTCAATAGAAGCTGTCAACACGGTGTGAAAGCAACCGTCTTGTATTTTTATGACCCTTTTTTTTTTTTTATCTGACCGTATTTGACATTTCTTAGAAATGCATGTTAATAATGTGCTCATTTAAATCACTAATTTAAATGAGTTTGTTTTTATTTTCTAACGGTGTGCTCCATGTGTTGCAGGTGGAGCCTGCCAGAGGCCCTTCTGTCACATGTACTGGGGCTGTGAGAGGATTGGCTGCCAGGGCTGCCTGGTCCGCTTCAGTGGTACGTCTCCTCTTTAACCAACCAGGGTTATTCACTGCTGTACACTCTCTCCACTAACGGCCAGGACATAGCAATTTGAGATCAGCACCAAAAAAATGTACAAAAAGAAGTAGTACATCAACAATGTCAATATTCAAAGTGTTGAGTACATCCAAAGTGAACTGCGACGGATGATTATTGGAGTTGTTGATTGATTATTGAATACAATTTTATGAATAATGGTGAATGCCATTATTGTGAATGAATCACAAGTTGGTCTGCTTTAAAATGCATTTTCTGTCTATCGACTAACATGAGTTGTATTTCCACCTTACTCTTGCTAACTGCATTACAAAAGCTACGTTTATTTATGTGTTTATCATGCAGCGCTCAACCTCACAAACAAGTGCCTGGATGGAGTGCTCAACAGCAATAACTATGAGTCTGAAATCCTCCAGGTAAGCTAGAAAAACATAATTTCTGTTCATTCCTTGTGTTCCAAACAGTTCCGTGCATCGACCTTTGATCCCTGCTCTCCTTTTGTCCTGTCCAATGGCTTACGTTGTGTGTCCTCCAGAACTACCTGAGCTCCAGGGGCTTGTCTTGGAGGGATGTGCTCCAGCAGGGCCTGCAGGCCTTGGAGCAGGGAGCCTTCCATCTGTCTGGTGAGTACTCCCCCAGCCAGACACACCATGGCACCGACCACTTTTTAGGATGGGGGTCAAAAACACTAACCACGCTTAATATCCTGTTTCGCTTGAATAGTCTGAGAACGACATCTGTCGATCGTAGTGGAGGACGTCCCAATGATCAATATTCTCTTTTCTTTTTATTTGAATATGATTACGTTAATCATATCAAGTTCATTTCAATTCCATATTGTATTCTTCAAAGCTCCTCTCTCTCTCTTTCTTTACCTGGTTGCAGATTACCGCATCTCTGCCAGCACAGTGCTTTGCTACTGCTGCGGCCAGCGCTCCTTCAAGGAGCTGGCCTACAGGTTCAGGCAGAACATCCCAGCATCCGAGCTGCCAGGTACCAGAGTTCACCTCCAACCCGTGTCCTGTGTCACTGTGATGCAGTGCTTACCAACGCATCTGTCAAGGGAGCTTATAATGCTGGCTTATTTGCGATGGATATTTGATGGTACATTGTTGATTCAGGATTTGAATGTATACAAACAGATGAAATGATTTGTAGCCATGAGCCAACTACTTCACTGGGACATTGATATTACGGGCAGAAGTTGATGTTAAAAACAATGTGTGATGAAGCAGATCCACAACAATGTGAGAGGTTTGTGTCTCAGTCAAGGCTGCTGTAGTGACTCTGTCGTCTCCACAGCTTCTGTGACATCTCGTCCTGACTGCTACTGGGGTCGCAACTGCCGCACGCAGGTCAAGGCGCATCATGCAGTGTAAGTACATTTTGTGTGTGTGTGTGTTGATCCTTTTGAGTGCAGTTAAACTGCAGTGATAATTTAAACGGTCACACTTTGGTTTAAATCAAATGAATCTCCATTGTTTTATTTATCCTCGTTGATCGTTGCCTTTTCAGCCCATGGGTAATACGCAACTAAAGGTAGCATATTACCATTGTATGTTCTGTCAAAAAGCTTCATCAATCATTCTGTGATTCAGTGTTCTTTTACATAGCAGCCTTTAGTGTCCTACATGTATAGTCTCCCATCCACCACTAGAGGGGGTCAACACCACTCTCCAGATCATGTTGTAGCCGTATGTTT
>OOFG01060404.1:0-11955 GCA_900323295.1 Molva molva
TTAGAAAGTCCCCGGGGTTATGTTGATTATTTAGTTAATTGTTAGCAGAGATTTCTCATATCTCCAAATTCCCTGACCTTCTACTGCTACAAACACACAGTATACCTTCTACTGCTACAAACACACAGTATACCTTCTACTGCTACAAACACACAGTATACCTTCTACTGCTACAAACACACAGTATACCTTCTACTGCTACAAACACACAGTATACCTTCTACTGCTACAAACACACAGTATACCTTCTACTGCTACAAACACACAGTATACCTTCTACTGCTACAAACACACAGTATACCTTCTACTGCTACAAACACACAGTATAGTATTAGTATTAGTTGAGCTGCCGTGTGTTCTAGATTTTGTCATTGTAATTTTGATAGTTGTCATTTATCAAGTGGAAATACAACAACATTTTCGGTCTATAGCTTCAGAAATGTAAATATCGTGTTGTTTCACACACACACACACACACACACACACACACACACACACACACACGTTAATGGACCAGTGTCAAGGCTAACATATTGACCCAAGCTAAAGATGAGCTTCCATTGTAGCCAGAGAATCAGAGCTGCGCTGGGGGACAGAGGGCTGTAAAGGCTAGGTTGCTGTATTCCCAGCTGAAGGTTACTGGGAGTATACAGTATAAATGGTAATTAGAGGACAGAATACATTTTTCAATAATTTAAAGTTTATTCATCAAGATTTACCTCAATTTATGTCTTTGTTTCTTCTCATGTCATTAACACATAGGTTGTCAACATGGACTTAGGGCTTTAACTTTACAATCAAAACAGACATATAAACCCATATTGTCATAACTACACAATAAATATACAGTTTCTAAGAGGAACCTAAATGGCTCATGCTTATCATGCTTATCATGCTTATCATGCCTCTCTCTCTCTCTCTTAAGAGTACAACAGTACTCTATGCTATGTCTGCCATGTGTGTGCATGTGCACATACATATACAACTCACACACACACGCTTTCTTCAACACACACACACACGTGGGGCCAAGTGTGTGCCCTAGCCTTGTGACCAGTTAAATATTCATCCCAGTCCACTGATCAAATATCCACCTAGCTAGCCAGCGACACATCGTCATCCCTCTCCCTCTCTCCTCTCCTCTCCCTCTCTCCTCTCCACCCTGACGTAACCCCCCCCCTCCCTGACTCCACGCCTCCCACTGGACCACTTCTTCTGCGCCTTCCTCTTCCTCTTCCCTCTTCCTCTGCCCTCCTTCCTGAGCCCATAAAGAAGAGCTGCCTGCAGAAGAGCATGCAGATCGATACAGGGCTTTGATCAGGTGTCACGGGGCTGTCTACAACCGTTCAGGTCTGCGGGGGATTGTAAACTCGTTAAGGAGCCACCGACACCGCGGGGGTCCGTAGTGTATCAAATTCACACACACATGCTTTGAGTGCACGCACACACACCCTTCTCTTTTGATCCCAACTCTGTCGGTGGTAGAAAATACCCAGCCTGTTGATCCCTGAGGTCCCCAGACCAAACCCACGCCTCTGAAGACACCAACCGATGGGTAGGTAGATAGACAGGTACAACCCACCAACAGAAAGGTAGACAGACAGGCAGGTACAACCCACCGACAGATAGGTAGACAGACAGGTACAACCCACGACAGAAAGGTAGACAGACAGGCAGGTACAACCCACGACAGAACGGTAGACAGACAGGCAGGTACAACCCACGACAGAACGGTAGACAGATAGGACAGCCAAATGATGGAAGGCAGACAGGGCAGACCGAACAACACAAGGCAGACAGACACAGAACGTGGTTCTTGCTCCATGGTATGTGTTGCTTAGGGAGGAGTATGTCTCGAAAGGTCCAGAAGGAGGAGAAGCAAGCTCACAAGAGGTTGCATGACTCAGGTGGACCAGCCATGTTCTAAACCTGCTCAAGATCACGCTGCAGAACCACAGAGGCTGGAGGAGACTGGAGGAGAGAAGACAGAGAGAGACGGAGTGAGATAGACCACAAAAGAGAGAGAGACAAACAAAGCAATAGAGAGAGAGAGTCAAAGAGAGTAGGAAGTGTTGCGAGGGCATTTCTGTGGGCACTCGGAATGCAGTTGGTTCCAGAAATATTTTACTTTTCTAAATCAGGAAGGATGTGGGGGGCTAGGCTATTACAACATGTAATTCTCTTGCAGGCTACAAATCAACACCAACAAACCAACACCAACAAACCAACACCAACAAACCAACAGTGTAGCCATCAGCCACTCTCAATAAGCCACTCACTTCCATCACCAGCTGTCAAATGTTTGAGGGAATTTCAGGGCAAGGCACCAGCAAGAACAGTTGAATCATGAAGCTCAGAAACGAGCCGATTCCACCCATGGAGTGGCCTTCAGCTGGACTCTGGTTTATTAGAACACCTCCTAAAAGGGATCGAGTGCACTCAGCAAGAGCACTCGATCCCTTTAGGAAGTGGTCTTCTAATAAAAGTAATACGCAACAAAAACTCCCTGGCTTCCTGTAAGTTGCCACTTGCAGTAACAAGATAACAGCGTCCGTCGTGTCTCAGCTCCACAAAGAATACTTTTTTCTTACAGTGGATTAATAAAAACGCCAGAGAGAGGAAGTCCATTGAAAAAAGGACAAGGCTTGCTGCACTGTTTTAAAGTGAAGGACTATCCCATATCAAACTGAATATAATGACACAACTGTCAGCACTGTGTTCCCTTAGCAAGGCAGCGTCAGCGATAATCGTCTGCCTTTCCTTTGTAGTCGTGTAGAGACCTGCGGCTGACTGTATCAAGGCACCGCTAACCCTAATGGAGGTCAAGTCCCCCTCGTTCCATCTCTAACAGCAGAAAGAAAAAACCTGAGCCCAAACAAACAGCAGCACAAACGTTTTTGTGCAAGCTAATGTGTAAGACCACTACCTTCTGCAGGGACATTGATTGGAGATGGAGTGATTGCCGGTTGTAATTGGATGAGTTGAGAATAGCGTAGTAGTGGATAACAATGTTTTTGACTCATAGCCTGAAGGTTATGGGTTTGAGTCCCGGTATCCGAAGCTTACACCAACGCTGCTCCTTAATTGAA
This sequence comes from Molva molva, assembly GCA_900323295.1. Classification (NCBI taxonomy): domain Eukaryota; kingdom Metazoa; phylum Chordata; class Actinopteri; order Gadiformes; family Lotidae; genus Molva; species Molva molva. Next base: position 3,090 of record OOFG01060404.1, read on the forward strand.
TGTAGGCTATCTGAAGTAAGGCGCTTTGGATAAATGGATCTGATAAAAAATAATTCAGTTGTAAAATGAACGACATTTATGAATGGCATGTGCGTGATCTGCTAGCATGATCAGAACCAACGGTGGGCTGATGGGACAAAATGGAGGCAATATGCCTTGTAGTTACCAAGCTGTGGAACAATGCTACATGTCCCTTCCTCTTTCTTTCAACCCCTCGTCCCTATCCTTGCCTCTTAACTGGTTTGTCCATTACACACAGAAAGCCCATAAAACGCTGTTCACCTACGACTGCTAAATTACAATCCAATGACTGGGATCTGGAGTGAGAACTTAAGCAGTAAAAACGGTGGAACAAATTGCCTGACCCTATACCCTTTAGCAATCATAAGGGGTGTAAGGCTACACGTATTGGTACGGAGCGTTTCCGTACAGGACTTCAGGTACGATACAGATGTGTTCCGATACCAATGACAACAGGAGGTTTGCTAGCTGGTGGAACACAGGCTGCTCAAACCACAGTTCCCACACCGACAAACGAGTGAGCCAGCATTGTTTAGCATTATGTTCCTGGCAACACATCAGACATGTTAACTCATCTGAACCGACACCACGTGATCACTGCTACACAATGCTGAAATGTGTTTCCACATTAAGAGACAGATGTGCACATTCTGCTTAGTGCTGAGCTTTCACCTCACATTTCTTTCTTCACCAAAAGGCCGCTTGTATTGATTTCAAATCAGGAGCAGCAGGTGATTCCTCATCTAAACAGCAGGTACTGAATGTGCATGCAGAATGTGAGCTGTGTGTGATTCTGTATCTATAAGTTCTGATATGGATGGCATGGGAAAGACTTTCAGTTCTGCCTTTAAGTTTTTTATTTTGTGCTCAAAGTAAATTTCATAAAAAAAGGTGAGACAATATCTTAGCAGGCCTACGAGCTAGAACTGTTAATGGTGCACTTTAGACAATGTGGAAAAGTCAAGTTATTTAAATAATAGATATTTGACAATCTTTGATTTATTGGAGAATTTAGTAGTTTCCACCATAATTTTTATGTATTTTGTATTATGCAATTCAAAATTGTATAAACACAATTGTAAACTGTTGGTGTTTGCAAACATTCATAATAAACAACAACAAAATGTTTGTTTTGCAATACGTTTTTCCCTTACTCTACCGAAAATTGACCCAACCCTGAATTCAAAACCAAGGTATGTACCTAACCGTGAATTCAAAACCAAGATATCTAACCGTGAATTAGAAAACCAAGGTACCTAACCGTGAATTCAAAACCAAGGTATGTACTTAACGTTGAATCTAAAACCAAGGTACCTAACCGTGAATTCAAAACCAAGATATCTAACCGTGAATTCAAAACCAAGATATCTAACCGTGAATTCAAAACCAAGGTACCTAACCGTGAATTCAAAACCAAGGTACCTTACCGTGATTCTCAAGGCCCAGGTGGGATGTTATGTGGTCAACTCCCAGTAGTTAGTGTGACGTTCATAAAAAGGCAGTGAGGCATAGGTCTATCGTCTTCAAATCCTTTTACTTTCCAGTTACTTTTGTGTTCTAGTTCTAGTTCTCGGGTTTGGTTCTAGAACAAACGGCATTATCAAGATGGGGGAAACCATCTCATTTTATTTTTAAAGTGTGGGTGGGACGGGCTAAAAACCGTATTTCTTTAACAAACCCATAATTCATTATTCAGTTAACAATTTTCATACCAGGCTTGCATGAACAATCCACAGACACACACAAGCATTTGTGTGCGCAGTCTAAACATCACACGTGCACACAACGTGTCGAAGAGAAGGTTGTATCGGTGCCCAAAGGTACCAGAGCCACCGGAATATTTATGAGGACGGAGCCCCTAGAAAGGTTAGTGGGTGGAACAGAAGTGACAAACCAAGAAAACGGGCCTGGACACACACACACACACACGCACACGCACACACACACACACACTTATCCAAAGCAGTGAATTTCAAATATAAGTCATTAAGGCACATCCTACAGGCAGGCTGCAGACAATGCCGTTCATTAATCCAAAGTAAGTAAGTAACATTACATTACATTACATTACATTGACTACTAGTTTTAGCATGAGCTATAAAGACAACAGATTTTACCAGTTCTACCAGCTACAAACACTTTTATAAGAACAACATCTGATTAAATCAGTGTGTCCAGGGAATAACCTCACTACAAAGATATTCTTAATAGGCTCCTCCTCCTATCTCCACTAGCCAATCGGAGAGAGGCAAGTTCTGCTGGCAGCTGGGCTAAGGGAGCTGCTTGTATATATGAGAGGTTTCATTGAGAGCCACAGAGGGTCATTAGTGCTGCGTTCGACCAATGAAAAGACATCGACTGAGTCACCGGTGTTGTGTTCAACCAATGAAAAGACGTTGACGGAGTCATCGATCTTGTGTTCAACCAATGAAGACATTCTCTGACTGCACAGAAAAGAAGCCAACACATGCTGCTGATGACACGGTTCGTACAGGAATGGGACTCATGAGCAGTGAACCAACCGTCCCATTCAGCTTGAGATCAACCGCCTCTCGCTAATCAATAGTTGCAGTAACACCGTATCCTTCAGACTTCAGTAATGAATGAAACGCTCACACAGCATCCATCTGTCTCTGTCCACTTCAGGAGTAAAAAGTGAATGAATATCAGCCCAGCGAGTCCATCCCCAAAGCCTTGGCGTACCGGAGTGTCTAGCTGCTGTTGGTCATTCATCTTGTCAGAGAGCGTATGAGAGAGAGAAGATTAGAAGTGTGCTCAAGTTTTGGTCCTGTCAACCTCCACCCTGGTTCAACTTGAAGAAACCCACTGCAGTAGGTCCTATCAAAACCGGCTCATTTCAGTTGGAGATGAGATGATAAGCTCAGCTCTCATCAGTCAGATTTACCCATCAGCCTAGCTCCACCTTAAGACAACCAGCCTGGTAAGACTGGTACCCTGATGTCCACTAGGTAGCTCCTGATCATAGATAAAACTGACTCAAAAAAAATGGTTGAACAAGGGAATTTTGAAGCTGATGCAATCCAACGATGTAGAGAGGAAAAGGTCTAAACTTTGTGGTCCAACTCACGACTGCTTGTGTCTAATGAAGAGCTTGCCTGCTGTGATCTGCGGTAGCTAGCTGTGGAGGAAGCAGCTAAAGGCCCGTTTATGGACTACACAGCCTGCTTCGGGGCCCTTAAAACAAGTTGATGGGAGAGTTGTGTCCAGTTAATGTAGTCTACATTACCAGCCAGCAGGTAACATTTTTGTACATGTAAATTGTATATTGTTTGGTTAATTCTATTGCATTTCCTGTGTATAGATGTATATACATTGCTGTTCATTGCAGTCACTTGTGAATTCCTACTTTTGACCTATCTATTTTAAATATGTATCCTCATCTTGTCTCTGATTTGCAGTGTTTCTGCTATTACACCTTATTAAGTATGATGTTATATTATCAGGGTAAAAACCACGGCTCAAGGACTCTCCGGTTGTTGACTAAATAATTTCACCGGTGAAGGACAACTTGCCAAAGCAAGAAATGGTGTTCAGATCAACGGTCTGTACCGGGCATCTGTAGACCCAGTGAAAATGTGTTATTACCAAAATGTTAAAGTCTTGGGTGAACTAGCTTTGTTGCACTGACCGGCTACAGATAAAGATTGAGAGGTTTTGTAGACATGTTTAATCACAGCTGTGATAGAAGCCACAGACACACAGACAAACACACACAGCATCAACAGTGACATAACTTCACAATACTGGTTAGCAACCTCACTTGTGCCCTAGGGATGGAACTACACACCAAATGACTTGAATTGGATTACAGCAAATATTGGAAATCCTGGCTCAAAGCTTTGTTTTGTCTTCTATTGCTACAATACGCACATAGGAAAATGCCTGAGCATGCCAATGAAACAGCAGAGCAATAATTACTAATATTACTGCAATTATTACAAATTAATTTAGATTCTAAACCACAAAGACAGAGGACAGCACTGATCAGTCTATGAAGCAAAAAGGAGACCAAAGCTATGGACACCGCTGTTATTTTCCATAAACATCTAGCTCTTTTATGCAACAGTTTCATTCGATTCATGCCATTACCGAGCAGGTAGGGGTCAGGTTCTTGCTCAGGGGTTATACTTTGTTTCTCCATCTAAATGGAGATGCTCCATTACACATGACCAGGTAACAGCAGCTGTTAACAGGCTGGATGGCAGAATCCCCAGGTCAGGCTGCCATGAGGAGGCAGAGGCACGCTCAGTAGCTGCTTGTGTCCTCCATGTCCTCCAATGAGGAGGCAGAGGCACCCGCTCAGTAGCTGCTTGTGTCCTCCATGTCCTCCAATGTTGACACACCAAACATGGCTGGTAGCTCCCAGCTCAGCATGTATGGTACATGCATTACTGCAATGCTGTTCTTCATTAACACCCGTCTCAATTAAACAATGTTGGGCCCCCGATAAAGCAAATCCCTCTCTGGCTATCGCTGTTCCACTCCTGGGCAAAAAAGACTAGGTTTGATCCCCAACGTCTGCCGGTAACCTGTAGGCATCTTTACGCCCACCTGCTCCTTCCTGACACGTATCGGAATTCACTGCAGGTCAAAGGTTAATAGAACGTTAATAGTCAACCGCAGAATGAAGATATTGTTGGCTGTGCGAGAGCTTTCTGAAACACTGTCAATGGCTGTGCGTTGTCATGCTCAACCCAATCGTGACGACACCAGTTCGGCACTGGTCAGAACCAGCCTGGATTGGTCAGCTGTCACACAAGCCAGCCAATGAATATCAATGAATACGATCTGATGACATGCTTCTGGCATATGACGTCACCCTACGGTTCCTTTCCTGTGTCATCATTGTTACTGAGGCTGATTCTGGGGGCATGGACACTATACCCACTATACTGTCCAGAAACAGTAATGTATTGCTTACATACACAAAACATGCATACACAAAAAAGGGGACAAACATACAAAGCAGTATTTGTGGACAATATAAATGCATGCTATTATTTCTGTCCATTCTCATACTGTGTGCTACATGCACAAGTTAGTCATTGTACAACGGCCAATAACAATCCTAGTCACATTCAACGATCACAATGGCTTTCGGGGAATTAGTTACTATTTGCAATCAGGAATTTATCAAATACTTCAAAAATGTTTCTAAAAACCCGTTCTGGCTGAAGTACACTATGCATCCAAAAGCATACGTTTATAACTACTTGTCGAAATAATAAGGGCTTAATATGGAACAGGGAAGTATTGATTTGGGAAGTCCGTCAGGGCATAAGGGGAAAATAATGAATAATACAAGTGGGAAGTGTCATGTGTGAGGAATAAAATGGTAAACCGATATCTATGCCCGAATACAACAAAGCTATGTTTATGTTATGACTGGCCCTAAGCTGTCCCATGTGGCGGCTATAAGGAAGAAATAGCATGCTTGGGCTAAGTGTCAAGTATGAGTCCAGTCTGTAGCTAGACGTCATGGGGACCCGCTGACTGAACAGTGTGGACTGATACGAGAATCTATTGGAATTGTATGAATGAGTCCATTTCAAAATACTTGACAGGCTTGTCCATCTAACACCAAGGGGAAGGAGATTAGCCCTCACTAGCTTCTAAAGTTAGCAAGTTAGCGCCTATCCCCAAGGCTCGTCGATGCGAAAGAAAAACATAAAATATGTACAAGGTGGCGCTGACTCGTAGCCGAGCTAACGTTTTAAGTCGGGCTTAGGAGACCAGGTGAGCTGGTAACAGCGGCGAGGGGAACGCTTGGGTGGCAGTCAACTGACCTGGATAGATGCTTCAAGATCTGCTTCTTTATCAGCCCGGCCATGACCAGACACAAATAACTTGATATTCAGGCAGAATCCAAACCGACTGACAGGGCTAGCGAGTAGCTCGCTTGCTAGTTGTTTTCCACCGGCGGGGGTTTTATTACGCCACCTAAACTCTCATCCTTGAGTCGATCTTCATTTTATTGACCGTGCTGGCTCGGATCTGGCTTCGTTCCTTCGCACATCAAAACATAAGGAGGCGGAATCCAGGTCCCGAAGAAAGAGATACCTAGCTAGTCAACGGCCATTCTAAATGATCCATTAATGTGGAGCTCTAATCGTCATACAGTATTAACACAACACCTGGCAAGCGCGAGCGGCAACGACGCGCAGTGGTCACGCTCTGGGCGGGGACAGAACGTTAAGATTTGTGGGCGGGGCTTCCATGCCCGGCGATGACAAGCGTCCCGTCTGATCCACTGTAGGAAATAGAAAGAAAATAGAAAGATTTTCTTATTCACCTGTCATGTTTAGCCCTACGTTAATATTTAAACTTTTTTTCCCTTAACATTAAGAACAAACGCAGGCACTATACAAGACATTCTGTTCAGTAACTTGCATATTATAGGTTTAATTTCACCGCTCGTCATTATGAATAGTTGGTGCTGTTATTGTCGTCATAAACTGTACTCCAGCGGCATCTAGTGTTCAAATCGACGTAATGTTTATTCAAACGGTAACCCCAATGCAAATTCCTGTGCAGGACATTGCTCCAGAGAAGCTAAGGAATTTACGTTTCATGCTTGTGGAAAAGCATTAAACGTAAATTCGTTTAGGCCTACATTAAACTTTGGCTACTACACTAAACAACGATTGCCAATAAACCGAACCCGAATCATATAAAGCATGTCAATGTGTAAAGTAGCATATAACACAACAATCAAGTGAACCTGTAATGTTTTATAAACCAAAAAAAGAGCAAACAATTGCAATATTGAACACAATGTTGACTATTTTATTTAATTTGATTAATTCGGTTCCCATTGGCTGTTACAATAGCAGCAGCAACTCTTTCTGGAGTCCGCAGAAAACGTAACAATACATTACTTTAATGAACAGACAGAGATGTTTTTTAAGCCAATGTCATAAGAGACTGCATTGTAATGGGACCAGGGACACAGCCTAAACTTCCCACCTAACACATTGACTTGCCAGAGGAACTTCACCTAAGATAAAGTATGCCTGCAAAACATAAAGAGGCCTATATATTAATAAGATGAAGTTAAGAGATACTTATTTAAGAAACTAAAGGGGTTTTTGGTAGTGCTTAAACGTCGAGTCAGCTGTGTGGAGAGACACGTTCGTCGAAAGAGAGCGTACAGCTGACTTCATGCCACGTATGAAGGGAGGGGCGACAGAGGAAAGATCTTCCCTCGCGGAACTTTTTCGTCTCATTCGCTCAGAAAGGCCTTGCAGCACTGAATCCATGAAGTGGTGATGGGATGGAAAACTATATATAAAAACTATTATAAAAACGAAAATAAAAAAACTAAAGCGCAAACAAGTGGGTAGCCCTGCAACTGATAACGGCGGCTACATTAACTTTACCTCCTTTAAATTCCACTGTCCACACAGGTTATTGGGAACTTTCAATCCAAAGTTGAAAAGATGAGTGTACAAAATGTACAGCCACAGGCGTCTCGGACGCTGTAGCCTAACCCAGAATTAAATGAATTGCATTCTCTCCCAGTGCAACAAACATGATGGAAAGTAAAAACGTAACCACTCTCTTTAGTGTACAAATCCGGCAGGGTCAAGATCCCCCCCCCCCTATGGGGTGTTTTAACATACACACCAACCCCTGCTCCTGGAATCAGCCCCAGGAAAGACACGACGCGCTCCCTGATACGTTGAATGTATTAGGCTACTGGACTGTTCTTTCCTGCACAACTTCAGTCCACGGCGCGTCACCTTTTCTAAAAACTAGTAAGCGTACAAGCATCTTAAACGACACTTACTAGAGATGACGGCGAAAAACCGAAACAAAGCGAGCTCTAGTGAAAAGACCACTACTTCTTCGTCGTCTGCCCAAGTCGACGCGTCGACAAAACAGCAGAAAAGTAGTGATGGGGTTTGCGGAGCCGCAGCCGCTCCTAAGAGTTCAGTGTCTGGACGAAGCGGTGGTGGTGGAGGCTGCTTCCAGTGGATTCTTGTATTGTTTTACGTCGCACTGGTCGCCGCGGGAGGTTTTGCGGCGTTTTATCTCCAACAGGCCCTAGAAGAAATACACCAGATCGGTACGAAGAATGAGGAAACCGCACGGGAAAACGCAAAGTTACACGGGAAGATGGAAAGCGTTCTTGAACAGGTAGGCGACTCAGAAGTTGTTCTCAGTCCTTGCATCCATTCATACGTTATGCGTACAACATGCCTATGCAGGGCCATCGATCAGTACACCGTTTCATTAAAGTGTAATAGGCTCGACATACCTTAAAAAAGCTGTGAAAATGGTCCCCCTGACATTTAACGTTTGATTAGATCATCCATCACTTGAGACACTGGGTTTACACAACCCTTAATCTCAATTCATCCTGTTTTCTTTAAAAAAACGGATCTTTCCATTGTAAGATGGATTGTGAGGGACAGAGCTACAACAACGCCTCCTTTGTCATGACCTATAAATAGGTTTGCCTTTTTTCTCCAAAGGGGAAAAAAAATGATATGCAAATGTGTATAATAGCACACTGACATGTACTTCAAGCACGTGTCCTCCAGCGGTGACCCATCAGATGTGCTCCTCAGGTGGAGTCCGTGCGGCGTGTGATGGACGGGCTGGAGTCCTCGCTGGCGGTCACCCGCTCTGAGCTGGCAGCGGCGGGCGGCAGGCTGAAGAAGGGCGAGGTGGAGAAGCAGAGGCTGGAAGAGGCCCTGCAGAAGCTCCAGAACGACCTCCTGCAGGACCTGTCCGCCGGGATCAGCCAGGTGAAGGAGGCCCGCGAGAGGGACTTCTCCTCGCTGGAGAGCACCGTGGAGCAGCGTCTGGCGGAGGTCAG
>OOFG01060405.1:0-12302 GCA_900323295.1 Molva molva
TCAGCATTTTCTGATTGGCTGTTCAGTTGAGCGCGCACAAAGTCATTTTTGCTCACGGTTTTTGGCAGTGATATGCCGCCATAGCCAGGCATCCTTTAGCTAAATATGGAGCGTCCAAACCACCTGCACTGTCCACGCTGCCCTTGGCTGCTGAGCCAATCAGAAACGTTTACAGTAGATGATGTGTGTGTGCATTGTATCAGAGTCTCAATAATCTGCAGAATGGGGCGGTAGAATGGCATGTGGCGTATACTGTGTTGTGAAATCCAAGTGATTAGAAAATGAGGGAGAATATATTAAGTGTGATGGACACGTTGTATCACTTTTTCAAAGGAAAAGACGTATGTATAAAGATGTATGAAGGATTATTTCATTTTTCACTAAACCAAGCAATAAATCATATCTCAAATAGTGTACAATTGAATCAGATGAGATCAAATTAGGGAATAACACTTATTGACAGCTAGTGTGATCAAATCAGGTGTTATCTTGTTTGTTACCTCATACTTTAAATATTCATTCACTACTCATACATTATTCATTCCTTTAAAAGGAAACAAACAAAGATATTTCCTATAATAATATAGATATTGTTGTTCTGTCATCTGTTTTTTAAACTCATATATATAATGAGATTTTTTATATATCTATGTTAGATCTAAAGATCACAAATAACCAACAATATTTTTGTGAGGAGACCATTAAAGGAAAAAGAGGGCATATAAAAAAAACATCCCCATTACATCCTTGATACCCTTGATTGGAACAATACCTTTTTTTATATGAGTAGTAAAATATGGCTTAGAATTTTGGAGTTCATGAGGCCAAAATATTTATGCCATAGCAACTAATACATTTTAATAGTCACACTCAGTTTATACTATCCGATTCTGCATACAGTTCACTTTGGCCTGGAAGAAATAGCTAGGAATAACAATAGGAATATAAGATATCAAAACATCTATACTATAAATCTTTATTTTTAGCATTTATTTGAGGATAGAAATGTATTCTTTAAAACAATAGACCAGGAAAGGTAACTAATCTCCACATGGCATTGTGGAAAATATTTGTATTGTGTAGTCAGCCTATTGTCACAGAACAATTGGCAGATTTCAGTGCCAACCTCATCACTTGGATCAGTGCAACACCATGTTAGCATTGCAGCCACTACTTAGCAGGCAAATAGGAAATAAGTGACTCTATATGCTACATGCTACAGCCTCGGGCCGACAGTATCACACAGTATCAAATGAAGGAGGCAAGGGTGTGTATAGATGCTACTGTATCACTGCTGTCCTACAGTGAATGCATATCTATGTGTGTGATTTAAATACAAAACATCTCAGTGATGAAGATCCATCCATGGGCCGTCAACCAGAGTCTCTTCCAGTGCCTTAGTTGTCCCTCACCCCCACACACACAGCAGTCATACATTCAGAGGAGTCTCACTGGAGTGAATAGATGAGGAATCCACTACAGAAGCTGCAACACAGAGAGAGAGCGACAGACAGAGAGAAAGAGAGAGAGGGAGAGAGACGCTCCACCTTTTCCTGACTCGCCCCGTTTTTGCAGGCGTAATTAAGGTCACAAGTTTGAGGAGAGCCTGGATCTGACTTTAAGGCGGTCCGTCTCGGGAAGGCTCACTATGGAGTCCTTCTTGGGCCGCAGCGGGTCTGCTAGCCCTGGTCCGACACCCCCCACCAGCCCGGCTCCGACCCCCACGCCGTGCACAGGACCGGGCGGCACAGCGACGGGGAGGGCCCCCGCGGACATCTGGTGGGGCAGCACCACCCTGTGGGGTATTGCCCCCCAGAGGCCCGCGAGTCCCAATGACGACGGGGTCTGAGAAGGGGGGCCGATGGAGGTGGAGGAGACCCTGGTGGACGGAGGCGGACTCGGGCCGACCAGCTGCGCCCCGTCGTGGGGCAGTGTGGGCTGGGACGTGGACAGCGCCCGGACGTCCTGGCTCAGCCCACCCATCTGCAAAGAATGGGTGCTTTTATGGGCGTTGGGCCGGTGGGCGGGACTGGGCGGCTGCTGCTGCAGCTGGAGAAGAGAGAGCTGGGAACCCGACGACGGGGGACCCCCCAAGCCGGTGGATCCGTACTGGAACATCTGACCCGAGAGCGCCCGGGGGCTCTGGATGGAGGGGCTGGAGAGAGGGTGTAGCTGGGGCTGCATGGAATGCCGAGGAGAGGCGGAGACGGGGGTGGACACGTTCTGGATCACCTGGAACCTTCGCACCATCCTGGGGGACTGCAGGCTGTTCCCCCCCGCCATGGGGGGGCAGAAGCTCATGGCCACCGCCTGCTGGAGGGTGGCAATGGCCGAGCCGTCCCGCGTCAGGGAGGCCGAGGCCGAGGGGGAGAACATGCTGGCGTGCATGGGCGACGTCATGGACATGGCCCTCTGTCGGGGAACCTCCACCTGCTGCACCATCTCCCGGTCGTACTTGACGATCTCCTGGATCATCTCGTTCTCGCGGTTGTTGAACACGCCCGAGTTGAGGTCGTGCTGAACCTTGTGCATCAGGATGGAGTTCTTCTTGCCTGTGGAGGACATGAGAGGAGGGGGGCTCCGTGTTGTTATGAAGGTGGTCAGTATGTGTGCTGGTCAGACAATGCTTGAAGTGAACATGTGTATCACATGAAAGACAGAAAGAAAGGTAGAAAGAAAGAAAGAAAGGTAGAAAGAAAGAAAGAAAGAAAGATAGAAAGAATAAAAGAAAGAAAGAAAGAAAGAAAGAAAGAAAGAAAGATAGAAAGAATAAAAGAAAGAAAGAAAGAAAGAAAGAAAGAAAGAAAGAAAGAAAGAAACCCTGAGGTAGGGAGAGATAGGTAGGTAGTGTTTTTTTCAACTTGTCCGTACTAGCACTTCAGCTAGTAAGATCATATGAATAAGTTGATCATTCTAAAATGTACATTGTCTTACTTCCCACCTGTTTAAAAAACCACAAGCTATTTCCACCACCCACAGAGGACTTATAATTAATAGTAGGCTCTAGTCACGTTGTCATGACTCTTACACTGGTCTAATGGTGCAGATATCAAAGGGCCAGACACTTAAATAATCCCTCCATGTATGGCTGGCTGAACGCTGCTCATGTATGGACCACTCTGGCTGCTATGGCAACGGATGGCAGGTGGTGGATCTGGCATGTGACAGGGGGGACGTGACATCAGCAACACTCCAGCCCTTCCCGAGCGGAGAGAGAGGGAATGTCGATAGTGGAGTGGAGGTTACGTGTTCGAGTGGGAACGGCGGTGGCATGTGCCAGTGTTTGTTTTCGTGTCTGTGTTTACTTCTAACTGTGCAACCGTCCTGGTCCACAGAGCAAATATCATCCACCCAGGAACAAGGGGCCTTTGGAAGAAAGTTTTGCCGATTGGTGAATGAGACTGCTGCTCATGGAAAACGCCCTAATTATTAATCAATAGGACTAACACCAAGAGGAAGTGGGTGTTTCATAACAAAAAACACGAATAATTTGCGATGGCGAGATAAAACCCTTTCTTAGCACAGATAAGAGTGGATCGTAGGCCTGAGAGGCTGCTTCTGTTTACACTTTTGTTGAGCTAATTAACACATCTAATGCATCATGGAGACACCATGTCTGGAGATGGAGACGCATTCCCATTCATAATTAAGGAAGTGGGTTTTTCACTACAGCATATAAGCCCTCCGGAAGCATTACTCTCAACCGTTCATTTAATCACACACAAGTACGTGTTGCACCTTTACACGTGTCTGATCTTGGTTTTCTTGCATTGTAAACAGAGACTTTAGATTCGGTAGACTCTAGAGTATCGGGTGATCAATATGTGTTGTATCACAGAGGGTCGCCAAGGAAACAACAGCGCCCTCTCTCCTCCCTCTCTCTCTCTCTCTGCTCCTGGGTTCCGCGGCGGTCCTACCTATGCGGTCCAGCCTGTCGATGGCGACCGTCTCGAAGGCCCTCCTCATCATGGGGTACTCCTCCAGCACCTCATTGAAGTTGTCCACGGACAGCGAGTACAGGCGGCAGTACGTGTCCGATCGCACGCTGGCCGTCCGCCGCCCTCTGGTCAGCAGACAGATCTCTGAGGAGGGGGGGGGGGGAAAGCCATAGAAGAGACAAGCGTTGAAACGGTGTAGTGGTAGTGACTAAGATGTTCGATTCCCTGTCAAAATCGAACTCTGCTGGCTAAATCCACAGTCTAGCTGTGGGCATCCCTGAGCGAGATGCCTTACAACCAACCTACCGGCTCATTGATGACATGAAATCACTGTCAAAGTCTTGCTTTGCTTGATAACCAAATGCTAAATAATAATGTCGGGCCGGCAATCACCATTACATTTTTGTCCACGTGTGGACTGATTAAAGGGCACTTTCACTTCCCAAACGTGGAAGTTAAACCTTTCGCTTATGTCTATCCCCCCAGGACATCTGATGTAACATTAAGCATTCTTTCCATTGGTGGGGCGATGAAGCGCACTGAAGAGAGCACACTCTATATGCAGACACTATTGTTCCCCTCTTGCCTCTCTCTCTCTCTCTCTCTCTCTCTCTAACATTGACTTTCTCTCTCACTATTTCCCTCTCTCTCCTCTCTGTGGGGCTGGAGCAGGCTGTTGTCTTGACAACCGTATGCTCTCTCTCTCCCTCTCTCTCTCTCTCTCTCTCTCTCTCTCTCTCTCTCTCTCCCCCATCGCTGGCTGGCTGCCGAGGGGCTGTGTATTCCCCAGACCCCCCTGGGGAAATAGAATAGTAGAACTCTGTGAGAATGGTTCAGGGCAGGCACAGAGGAGCTGTCTGCATCGTAGTGGCCCCGTATATTAGTGGCCCTGCACTGGACAGAGGAAATGAGGATGCAATCGGGAGAAAGAAAAACAGCTTGTAAAAGTGTTACACTTCGGTCTTATGGGTACTATGTGCTGGCGACATTGCCCTTTTATGTTGGAAAACACGGAGAAATCCCAAAAGATGTGCCGTTTTACAGGTACATAGCATATTTGATCTGGCTTAAAGAGAGCTAGGCCAGGTCTCTCCTTTTCTTTCACACACAGGCACCCACGCATGCACACACACACACACACACACACACACACACACACACACACACACACACACACATACAGCCACACACACACACACACATACACACACTATCAATCACCACGACTTCCTATTCAGAGGTTATTAAAGTGTGACCTTGTTTCCCATCTACTTGATGAAGGATTTACGCTTTCTCTGGAGATGAATGGGGGTTAGGGTTAAATGTGAGCAGTCGATCTGCGCTGCCCTTCCTGAACTGTGGATGCAGAGGGGACAGGGGAAGTCTGGAGGGATTCAGAGAGAACTGGTGATTGGACATTTCTAGATAGAATAGAAAGGAACTCTCTCTCTCTCTGTCCCTCTCTCTCTCCCTCTCTGTCTTTTGCTCTCCCTTTCTCTCTCTCCCTCTCTGTCTCTCGCTCTCTCACTCTTTCTCTGTCTCTCACTCTCTCTCTCTCTGTCTCTCTCTTTCTCTCTCCCTCTTAGCCCTAGGTTTGTCGGTTGGATGTTTTTTTGTTATTACTCTCCTCCAACATGATGTGTCTCTTTGAGGTCAGAGGTCAGCACTCTCCTTTAGCCTCGACTTTGCACGACGCTACTCTAAAAATAATATATTCATAATGTGGTTAATAATCATAATAATCATAATGTGGTTTCACCGCAAAGCGACCTAGTCTGTGTCATTGACAGGATCAGACAGATGATGATTCTATTTTATTTGTATACATTCTCATGAAATTTCAAGTTATCACATCAAAATCTAGTAGGATGAGTAGGTACTTAAAATGAGTGTGCAGTTCAAAATATAAGAAGGAAGGAGAGAAACCAGTGTGTCATCAAAGTTTGATTATATATACTTCCATATAGTGAACCTCATCTGAATGGTAGGCAATTCCATTTTAAACTGACAACCATAGCATGCTATGTCCATATAGTGTACTGAATTCCCTATGACTATCATGATAATGATTTCGTCCATATAGCCGGGCTCCATCTGAGGCCACTGTTGGCTTCCTGCTCTAGGCCAATCAGCTGCATGTCTCCCTCGTGGTCTTAGACAGGCTGTGGTCTCCCCCCGACCCATTACACATGCCCCCCGGCCCCATCATCCCGCCCTGCCACACACTTAGCTCTTATTAATTGGATGTGTATCAGTGAGTGTGTGTGTTTGGGACTGCCCTATGAAAGCCCATGGGCTTCTATGACATAAACGGTGGCTTATTTAGTCTGTTGTATAAATGGAAGTGGATGTATAAGCGGATGTGAGGAAAGTCCCCATAATAACCCATCCACAAGACTTGTGTGTGCGTGTGCATGTGCGTGTGCGTGTGCGTGTGTGTGTGCGTGTGTGGGTGCGGGTGTGGGTGTGTGCGTGTGTGTGGGTGCATGTGTGTATGTCAACGACAGCGATTACGTCAGAAAGAAGGGCAGTAAAGCAGGGCCGAGGCAATGCCTGAAATCTAAACTAAAGTATCAAAATGTTGTTTTTTGTAGAATTTGATGCTTTCAGTGAGATAGCTACCATACGAAACTAACAATGGTATATAATCTGAGCTAATCTGGTCTAATCTGAATCAATCCAATCTGATTAAATATAGGAATACAATATCACTCTTTCAGGTTCAGCCTTTACAGTCCTTGTGTCTACACATCGTATTTCATTCCCAAAAAGAAAGCAGGAGAGATTCGGGTGAAGAGCTGATTGTGCGTGGACCATACAAGAGCCATGTATGGAAGGCTCCATACCTCCGAAGTAAGATCCATCCATCAGCTTCATGCCCACGCTGCCCTTGGTGAGGACGGTGACCACCCCGTGCTGGATGAAGTACATCTTCTTCCCGATGGTGCCCTCCCGGACCACGTAGTCCGTGGGCTGGAACACCTCAAACCTCAGCTTGGTCAGCATGGCCGTCACAAAGTTGGGGTCGGCGTTGGCGAACAGGGGCATGGACGCCACCAACTTGCGGCAGTTGAAGTTGACGATTTCCTGAGTGATGACAGCAAAGACCGTTTTCTTTTTATGCTATTACTATGCTAAACAGATAGCATGGCTATGCTATGCTATGCTATGCTATGCTATGCTATGCTACGCTATGCTACACTACGCTAAGCTGATTGAGTGATTTCAAAAGGAACTTATACTGCTTTATTTTAGCTCTAAACAGCTAGCTGTGCCAAAGAAACATCAGAAAGGCACCTGTTTAGTCCATCTTTGTCAAATTAAACACATTTTACCCTATATAATGTATTCATCATAACATAGCTCAAACTAAATAACATGGTAATTATTACATCACTTGGGCAGACAGATTACAAAATGAGATAAAAAAAACAGCACTGTGTACATCTCAGAATATTCTGTTGCTGTTCAAACACAGCGGGCACTAGTAACAATTGACGTGGGGCGTGGCACATTATGGTGTTTGTTTGTTGTTGTTGTTGTTGTTTATCACCTCACGCAGTGGCTCATTGAGTTCCTCGAGGATGCTCTCCTCGTCGAACATCTTGCCCTGGTATCGGTGCTCATAGTAGTCGTGGATCTTCTGCCGGAAGTCAGCAGGCAGCTTGTGGAAGGACATGTACTGCTCCACTTGTTTGTACTAAGAGGTCAGAGGTGAGGGGGGAGGAAGAGGAGGAGAAGGGGAAGAGGATCAGCATCATCAGCATCATCACAACATTGTCGTCCTCATCATCACACCATCATCATCATCATCATCATCATCACCATCATCATCGTCATCACCACACCATTGTCATTATCATTATCAACAGTGTTGTCTTCCTCACATCATCATCATCATCATTAACATCATCATCATCACCTTCATCATTCAAGTTGACCTCATCAGTTTAGAATCAGAATGTAATTGAACTGAGTATTAACGAATGCAAAACCCAACTGTACAGTAATTGAAAATGTTGTTTTTTTTTAATCTAAATACATACAATATATAAAATAAAATAGACATGTATAGAATGTTAAATATATTTAGCACTTATTTTGTCTTGTTTGTGATAGAATGATGCATGTCTCTTTTTCATCAGAGCTTTTTGTTAGGTAAGATAACATTGCATCACATCTTAGTGGAGTTCTAATGGTGTGCTGTTAAATTATGTGTGTTACGTTGGGGAATAGGTTAAAGTGTCATGATGTTTTAATAACTGAAATGGAACAACAAAATCCTCAAAAAGAATGTATCCGTAAACTGTATAGTTCCCTTGAAACCCCAGGATCTCCTTTTGCTTTCAGAACCTGCATGAAAGGTTCCAGAGCGTCAGAACCCTGAAGCTCCTGGGAGCTATTTATAAGGTGTACTTAAGAGGTCGACAGGAGTGGAGATGAACTTGCTGAGGAAACATGACAGCCCTGTCAGAAAGCCGATGGGTTTGTTATTCCTTTCTTGTCAAGAGAAGAGAGACACACCGCCGGAGTCCTAAGCATCCGTCTAGAGCAAGGTGTAGGCTACTACCGCGTAGGAACACGTGTTGTGTCTGTATGTCACGGCTCTGCTACCAGTGTATCATGTTTGTAGTTGCTCTCTGCTTGTGTTAGTGTTCTGTAGTGTTTCTATAATGCAGGAGGGCTGTTCTGTATTGTCTATTTCTATGTTGCAGTGCAGGGTGGGGAGTGGCAGGAGGAGCCTTGATTGGCTGTCCATGGAAGCACACCTGTGGACAGAAGCCCATGATGCCTTTGGGCTCACTCTGTCTCTGGCAACCCACGGACACCGGTCCCTCTAAGTTGTAGTTTGGCTTTATTTTATGTTTTGTTTTGCATTTGTCAACCCCCCTTCATGCACATGGTTCACTTATCCACACCCCAAACACTGATGCCACTGACCGTCACGCTCTGCCTCTTATGAAAGTATGTTTCAATTGTTGGTTTTGTGATAAATACGGGTAAACCGTTCTCAACCATGTTTTTCTCCACTCTGTCATGGCCTAGAGCCGGGACGCGACACTGCAGAACATAGAACATGGGCTAAAAACTTACCATACTTACTGTATATCATTAGTCTTCTGTATTACTATAGGGTAAGTACAAATATAACAATTTCATCAAATGAATAGCAAATAGGAGAGCTGATAGAGGGGATAAATACGTAGGAAAATGGGGAAAATATATTGTGTAAATATATTGGTCCTATCAGGTTAGATTAGCATAAAAGAAGACTATATTACAAGGTTATAAGGAATCAGTTTCTTTTAATTATGAACGATTTAATTTTGGCCTTTTTTCTTTTTTTTCATTCATTTAATTTTGTCCATGTGTGGGTCGATTAAAGGGCACTTTTACTTCCTAAATTTGGAAGTTAAACCTTTCGCTTATGTCTAGCCCCTTTTTTTTTTCTTTTCGTTTCAAAATACTATACTTGTATTCCGTTGGTTGTTTATCGTAGTCTACTCTAATTGACCATCTTGTGCTATTGTAATTTTGTCTTTATACCTTAAAATGTTGTCTTTATACTTAAGAAAAAAGAACAGTGTCGGGGCCAGTCTAGGGGAACCTTGATGTCATGTGACTGACGGAGGGGATCAAATGCATTATACATTTATTTACACAAGTAAACTTACGATAAGACACGGCTTGCCTCCTTTCATTTACTCGTGAACTACTACAAGAACCACTCCCTCACATACAAACCAATCACACCCCATGATCGAATGAAACCTCGCTCAAACTCAAAGGACAGGTACACCGGGAAAGAAACAAGAAGGTGCAACTGGCACAAACATATCCCCAAACACAATCACACGGACAGGGTTGTGATGGTTCTAACAATCATTATCAATGAGGCTTCCCAATATAGGGTAAGATAAATGATGGGAGGCCACACACTGCATCCGAACCTCTGGACAATCAGAGTATCTGCTAGTAAATCAGTTTTTGTAAGTTAAAGAGTACTATTTAACAAAAACATATTTCAGTTATTCACACATCGCCCATTTGTCAATAACACATCAGCTAATCACACCTGCTAATGGAATGCCCACTCTCTCTCAAGTCTCTATGTCTGATCAACATACATCTCATAGCTGGATTCTCCTCAGAGCACAGTGGGGACTGGAATATAACTGTCTCTGATGAAGTTGGAGACACATTGCTGCTAAATGAATTCCCTTCACGCACTGAACACAAACTGTGTTTTGGATTTGAATGTCTTTTTTTACTGTTATGAGCAGTGTATTGTGTTTGGTGTGTCTTTGGAATTAAGCACCCCTCAATAGATATACTTTTGCACACACACAAACACACAAATACACAGCTACTCATTTTGATTTTTAATCAGGAAAGAACAACAAAAATGTATTAAAGAAAGCAACCTATAGAGATGCAATGACTCATATCGAAACAATTACACTCTCCATAATTGCAATTAAAAGTTATTATGGTAATATGCCACGTTGATGGTTCAATAGTTTTAAGAAATGTTTAGAAACTGGCCACCACAACAGAAAAAGCCTGTCTGTCTGTTTGTCTACCCATTTGTTTACTATATATTTCATATTGATTGCTATGTAGTATTTACTTGTAAGATAACATATGTGAAATGGTATTTAAATATAAAACAACTTACAGACTCATGGCTGGTCAAATGGATCATCTGGGCATAAATGTGACATCAGTTAAAACCTTTATTCCTCAAAACTAATCCAAGCCATATACAGTAAATAACAATGTGGAAACACAGCACAATTAGGTCTTTCTTTGACAGATAATCCATTTTCCACCCTGCCTGTTTGTGCGCACAGAGGTGGCACACGGATACGATGAAGCCTGTGTGTGTGGGTGTGAGAGTGTGTGTGTGCGTGTGTGCGTGCGTGCGTGCGTGCGTGCGTGCGTGCGTGCGAGAGTCCACCTCCGTTATTCTTTAATCCTTTAGAGTGTGGATATCTGCTTATGCTTGTCAATGGTGCCACCCAGATTAGATGATTAATCAAGACAGACACCAGCGAATAAGACAGAGGCCGCGGGAGGTGGAGGAGGGTTGGAGGAATGGGGGTTACAATAATGACCTTGTTCCTTAAAAGTCTTTGACGAGTGCATGCGCACGGATGGCTAGGTTGACTGTCTGGGAAATTAGATTTAGTGACAAGGCAAGTTGACATATAGGTTTCAGGAAATGAGGTCTGACCCCTGGGCTGCTGTGCTGACACAGAGACCTAAAATAATGGACACAATATGTTTTTCTCTCCATAGGATGGCTGTTGACTAATATCATGTCATATACTGTATGTTGCTATCTGTCCCCCTTTCTGTCTCATAAATTTGTCTTCAGCCAGGATACGGTGTAATCTGTGTAAAATTTGGTTGGTTACGTAGGAGAAGGAGTTAGTTTCCATGTTTTCCTTTATAGTGCACACATGCAGAATGCTTGTAGAACAACACCATTCCCAACACTTCACCCAACTCACATGAGATTAAAAAAAAAGTTTCAAAATAATATTTCCTTCTATTGACTTCATAAGAAAAATACAGTGCATGGCCCCAACCGACCAACGGATCTCTTTTCCCAGCATGAGCCAACTTAAATTATTGACTGACTGTGCAACTGGCTTTGAGACCAAAATCCATCATCCTTCACCCCTATTTATCTCGCCCCTAATGCCGGGATCAGACTACACGAATTCAGCACGGTTTTGATTTTTCGTGACGGACAATCTTTCAGCGTCGCAGGCAATTATGATCGTCGGCCCGTTGTATCGGGCCGACGTATGTGGTGTCTCATGGTCGTACCCCGTGTGGTGTCTCATGCTCGTACCCCGTGTGGTGTCTCATGGTCGTACCCCGTGTGGTGTCTCATGGTCGTACCCCGTGTGGTGTCTCATGGTCGTACCCCGTGTGGTGTCTCATGGTCGTACCCCGTGTAGTGTCTCATGGTCGTACCCCGTACAGTGTCTCATGGTCGTACCTCGTCTAGTGTCTCATGGTCGTACCCCCTGTAGTGTCTCATGGTCATACCCCGTGTGGTGTCTCATGGTCGTACCCCTTGTAGTGTCTCATGGTCGTACCCCCTGTAGTGTCTCATGGTCGTACCCCGTCTAGTGTCTCATGGTCGTACCCCTTTTAGTGTCTCATGGTCGTACCCCGTGTAGTGTCTCATGGTCGTACTCCGCCTAGTGTCTCATGGTCGTACTCCGTGTAGTGTCTCATGGTCGTACCCCGCATAGTGGCTCATGGTCGTACCCCGTGTGGTGTCTCATGGTCGTGTCCCATGACACCCCAACGAAAAGTCAAGATTTCTTTTGTATTTCGTGCCTA
>OOFG01060406.1:0-11310 GCA_900323295.1 Molva molva
CAAGTCAGCCTCATTTGTCAGCCCCCTGGCCAGAGGCGCTTTAAAGACTGATAGTATGGGAAGGGGGAAATGATGCGACACACCTTGTCCCCGTGTGTGTGTGTGTGTGTACACCTGTGTGTGTATAGACAGGGAACGGTGTGTTTGTGTGTTCGTTTGAACCGCTAAACGCACGCCTGAAGTGTAGCACACTAAAAGAGAAAAGAGCGATTGGTTGCGGATGGTTTCACAGACTCAAACCAACCTTGACCGCGTCTCGGGGATGTAAACTGGAGCCCCATCTACACCCGAGGCAGCTCTTGAGAGACTTATTTTCCCTCCTTGTTTTTTGTGTCAAGGGTTGGTCATAACCTCCTTTGAGGACTCACACGCTGATGCTCCATAGTGAGAGAAACACATTCCACTGTGTAAAGTGTGGTGGGGAAATGTAGCAGTAGATGAAAAACAACAACATAAATCTGGGTGACAGCGTCGAAGGATTTATCACAACAGACTCAGCAGCGGTATAGAACAAAAACAAAAACACGTCAACACAACCTTCCCTGTCGTTTTGTAACGCATACAATGCCAAACATGAACATTTCACTGGAAGCCACTTAGCTAGCCATCTAAGCAAGCTATGCCATGTTAACTGATCATACCTAAACAAAGTTGTGTTTGGTGGGGCAGAATTGTACTTGGAAAACAGACAACCCAAAAATAGGCGGTGAGGGCCAATGAAACCCTTTGTTTTGGTCGTCAGCATGGTATTGGTCCTTAGAAGTTTGAAGCCCACCTATTCCACCTCTCTTATGCCACCCTCACCTTCCACCCTTTTGTTTTGGAAAAGCATCTTTGGATACATAAGCTTAATTTATAATCACAACCTACCCACTGCGTCGAATAGCCGCCAATGTATCATTATCATCATCATCAGGGTCCAAAACGCAATTTTTATATATATTCTTTTTACCTGCCACAGTGGAAAAATCTACCGTTCAAGCTATTTATTGAATACATAACTCTGAATCATTTTACAAGGTCGCAGGATCCAGACTTCCCCTCTCACCGTGGACAAGCAGCTCTTCTGCTCGCGTACGACGGCACAGCAGCCCACGAACCCCGTCACCACCACCAGACTGCCGGCCAGGATGAGGATGTAGGCCGACACCGCGAAGGTGCTGGACGCCAGCAGACTCAGGTAGTCGCTCTTCTCCACCAGGGTCCACACGCCCACGCCCAGGACAGCGGCACCGCCCACCTGGGGGACAGGAGAGGGGAGATGGGGGTTGTTAAGGCACTGGAGTGGGGTCGGGATTCAAGACATCCCGAGGATGTGCCTCATAGGCTCTATGGATATAAGATTGATCGATTGACTTTATTAATCCCGGAGGGGGATACCGAGTAGCCTTCTTACGTACGACAGACCATAAAAACACAGGTAAAAAACGTCCCAGAAGAGGGAGGAGAGGAGATTAGACAGACCACCACATCCAGCATCTATTTATACTCCCAAGTCCGGACAATCAATGGTGTTCGTCACCATTCTCATTTTGAATTCATTGTGCTCATTGAGTAAAGCAGAAGGCTGCTGCAGGTGGTACAATTAGCTTTCTGAAACGTTCTGAAGAACACTTTGGCACAACCAGCCTGTTGCTGAAAGTGTTCATAGGTTGCTGAAAACACCATTAAGAGGATGGAGCTTACAGACTGGGGCCCATGGTACCCACTAGTAAACTAGCATCCACCCAGTTGATAATATGGTTAAGGTCAAAAACATAGTAAGACATAACAATCGGTTTAGGCCTCATGTTAGGAATGGCTACATGTAGTCATCAGTTTAGAGATCAGGGTAACGGTTAACTATTAACAGTTGACTGGGGTTATTAGGATTAAGTTAAGGGCTCTGGAATGCATTCCTAACCGGGAATGTCAGTCAAGGGGGGCATATCTGACAGACCACAGTGTCTCCGTGGCAACAGCAGGAAGCAAACCACTAGACAGAGAGGGTGGTGTAGGAGGATGGGGAGACAGATGATAAGACTGGAGGAATGTGAGGAATGAGAGGGGCGAATGGAAGAAACAGCGTACAAGGAAAATAACAAATGATGGGGGTGTCTATATTAAAATAATAAGAGGACATGTCGAATCGAGGGAAAGCCACATAGTGAACTTAAGGGAAGAGAAGGGTCAAATGGAGATAAATTGAGATCATTGTAAAAACAGAAAAAAAGAAAAATAACATCACAGCATATGGTACATGCCTGTTGGCCTGTTTCTTTTATTTTTACCGTTGTAAGTTGTTGGGTGTTTGTATCATGATTTGGTTGTTATGCATCCTTTCTGTTTTTTCCCTCTTTTGTAACTTTTAGTTCAAAAGTTAGAATGTGTAGTTAATAAGTGCTAAATCAATAAAGCATAACTTACTTACTTGCAAGTTAAATACAGTGTCTACACATACATAGATAAATGTGTATCAAGGGAAGTGACTAACTGGACACGAGTCAAACAATACACTTTTCCTACCATGTACGGGGAGAAGAAGAAGAAAATAAAAATCTATGAAAAGCACAAGGGAAGCACTGTAGCAGAGAGAGTGGGCGAGACGGGAGGAGACGGGAGGAGAGGGAGAGAGAGAGAGAAAAGATGAGGAAAGACAGCAACATATACAGAGATCATCAGAGAGGAGTGGGAGGTGAGGCGTGAGGAATGCGTTAGAAACAACAAGCCAAAGAGCAAACAGGGGGTGGCAATTATTAGCTCCAATGCCTGGGCCACGCCGGCGCGTTTAGCCACATAACAATGCCGGGCAAGGCACAGCCGTTGTCTGTTCCTCTCGTCAGTGTCACGACCGGACACGGAGGAAATGCCTTGGTAGAATCTCTCCTCTCTGCGTTAACCCTATCCTCACCACCCACCCCCAGCCCTCTTTATCTTTGAAAGTTTCCAACAGATCCCCCTTTGTTAAAAAGTTGCTGTAAGCAAGATTTAAGAGCTAATATTTGAGTATAATTTGTTATAAATGCCACGGCCATCCGTCAGCTATTAGTGAGTGAAATGCGCTGTGAGAATATCTGTTTCAGGTTGAATACTCCTGCCTCCGTTCTGACCAATCAGGGCACAGCTTTCGTGATTGGTTCAGGTAATCCATCGGCAGAGAAACGTAGCGAGGGAGGGAGCAGAGGGGACTTTCTCTTTGTCTAGTTTTTAAATATAGCCCTCGTCCGCTCCCTCTCTTTACGCCACTTCAATCTTACCTACAGCACCTTTAGGTTGGTTCTGCTTTGGGCAAACCCATAGGCGCAAGACAATATTATTTTAAACAATAGTACTAGCCTATACCGTTGTAAGCCTCGGGCAATGGCAGGGCTTCAGTGAGGAGGATTGGTCATTCAAATGTCCTCACCTGAGCAAGAGGGTATACTAAGACTTACATGTTGTAACTATAACTCTATTTGAAGTTGCCATCAAAAACAGTGTTTTAACAATAACAAATAATTAACCAAGAGTGGTTTCAAACATCTGTGCCTTCCTGACATTAGCACAAAGCACACATTCCCTTGTTGCTTTAAATAACGTTTTCAAGCTGATTGGTTGCTAAAAAGGAAAACAGTATGAGCACTTTGAGAATGAGACGGGAACAATGGAGAGGGGTCAGTGGCGGACCGGATCGTGGCAGATGTGACTTTTCTTCTCTAAAAAAAAAAAGGCTCACATTTAATGGCAAACATCGGGTTGTGTGCATAAGAACAAAGCTTGCTCCCTTTTCGTTCCCTGTCTAAATACATGTTTCGCTTAATTTGCTTTACACGTTTGACCCGCCGTTCCTATCTCACAGGGTGGTAACCGGTAAGCA
Organism: Molva molva; assembly: GCA_900323295.1. Taxonomy (NCBI): domain Eukaryota; kingdom Metazoa; phylum Chordata; class Actinopteri; order Gadiformes; family Lotidae; genus Molva; species Molva molva. The sequence continues at coordinate 3,836 of OOFG01060406.1, forward strand.
GAGAACCTGGGGTGTTCTCATGGGAGTACACAAAAGGTAGAGGCCTCTGAAAAATGAATAGTTTGCTCCTGCAAGTAAAAGTGCAAATCGAAGCAGTTCTGCTTTTTTACAAAAGCAAATTCGGAAATATAAGGTTAAACTTTAGACATAACAGAACACGCATGTATTAGTTGTTTGAGTTTCAAAGCCAGCCCAAACTCTGTCTCCTCACCCATGCATGAAGGCCCAGTAGCGAGTGAGTGAGCACAGTTTTAATGGGCGACTGCACTATCAAACATTAAATGTAGCAGCATGTTGCCAGGGCGTGGGGGTTTTGGTACAGAACTCTCCGCATATGCACCAAGGGCTCTAAATAATCTATGAGTCACTTTGGGCCAAGTCCATTACATTCAGCCCATTCTGGCTCCGACTCAACTAACTCTGCCTGCTCCCTTCTTCAGGACTTCAGCCTGGACAGCCAAGATGCCTCCCTATTGCTACCGCCACCACCACAGCCATCGAGAGTGTCTGCAGCTTGAAGTCCATCATGCAATGTTTAAGTTACACCTACACTATGCAACCTCTTCGCTGCCCTTTTGCTCAACATGGGATGTCCCCGCCTTTTTCTCCACATACCAAATTGATTTGAGAGGAAAGACCATTCCGGATTTGATCGAGCCGTAGGTGGATAGTCTTCAGACTATTTATGTTTCTACAAAAGTGAGGCGATGGGGATTTAGTTATAAGAAACTAGATCCTACGTTTTGAGGGCTGGGTGCAGGGATAAAGTTACAAAGGGCTGGTTGTACTCGGATTCTCTTGTAACTTTACAACATTCAAGATGGGCCATTTCTTAAATGTTCTCATGAAATAGATAAAACCAAAACAGCAATCATCCATCAACAATAACGTATTAATTACATAAACATGCCAAAGCCGAGGTTTTTCCCCTAAACCACTACTTTTGTGGTGTGTTTGTTTTTCGTTTTCCTCAAGTTTGACTCACCCAGAACATGAAGTTGAAGACAAAGAGCAGGTACTTCAAACACACCGTCAGCCAATCCCCCTGGTCATCCTTAAACGCGGTCGACATCCTCCTTTCACACACACTTCTGTTTCTGGAATCACAAAAGGTTATACTTTGTGGGGTTTTTACATGCAGATGTTAATGTCCCAGCATTTCATACAGGACAACAGATGTCCTTGTTCTACTTGCACATTAACGTAATAAAGTGTGTGTGTCTCATTATAGTTATTAAATTAACATTACTAAAAAACCTTACCTGAACATTGTTCTAAGTCTGAACAGTTGGAAAAGTTATTTTGATTAATATTTTACTAGTGTGCAATCCTTTTAATCGTGAATTAAGTTAGTGAATTCAAATGGAATGAAATGCAGCCTTGTCAGAGTGATTCAAGAGTGATTCAAAAATTGTTACTTGGAAAGTGAACAGCTGGAATGTTCTCGTAATATCTTCTGGACAGCTGGAGGTAATGAGCAACCAGAGTAGCCAAGGGTGGGGATTGTTCCGGATAAATGATGGATTACATGCCATGTGTTGATTACTTTGTGATATTTGTTTGTTTGTTAGTTTATAGCAGTGGTAGGAGTAGGAAAGTGGAAACTGGCATAGGTGCATGACTTGGGGCCAAACATATCAGGCATATTTCTCATTCATATGCAACGTAGTGCCCGGGATGTGGGCATTCACGACTTTTGCGTCAGTATTTCAAATGCTTAAGTAACAGTTCGAGCTTAATCATTTAAAAGATAACTTACTTGGTTTTTGACATACGCATAAAAATGATTGATCCTTTTTCTGATTCAAGTCTACCTTGAATCAGATTGCAATGTCGGCTGCAATGTCGGCTTCTTCCCCAGGGAATGACGTGGAGTAGACTGTACTAACAGACTCCTTCGGACTTTGGCCAAAATATATCGCAAACTATTGCAAATGAACGTGCAATCTTTACAGATTGAAAAACGCTTTCACTTGTGGCTGTTCACGGGACAGTGAAGGAAAACATCCCGAAGAAGCAATATCTGCACCTGCATTGTTGTTGCGCACTACAAAGTTGGCGAAATAGCGTGCGGTCGCAAAGATCCGTGGACGAACTACGATTACGCGTTTATTAAAATAACTACTCACCAGAACGAACCACTTGATCAATTCCTCTCCAAATCAATTCACCATCCACTGCGGAAGGGCACTGTTTGTTCAGCTTGTTGCTTATGAGCAGGTTTTCGCGGAGCGTGTGTGATGATAGTCAGACTTTTGGAAAAGGGGCAATGTGGGCCGTGGGTGAACAGGAAATGAGGCGACGAGATAACCCGCCCCCAACCCTTTGATTGAATGAATACCGCACTCACTGTACAACCCTGGTTAAAATGTAACTAAAACCACCACATGGTTTCATGTTCAGCAGTCACGTTTATGTGCAGCAGGCCTAGGGCTTAACGTAAGCAATGCAATGTCAAATACTAAAAAGACAATTATTTAGATAAGAAAATGCATAGTGACTATAGGACTATATGACTCAATTACTAAAATTACCATATTTTAGGATGGTGACTACAAAACAATACCATAGCTACCACCAGCTTTCTTGTTTCCAAGGAATTCAAGTAATCAACTTAAGTAAACACACAAGACTATAAATCCACCCCCTTCGTTCTCATTATGTGAAGTACCCACATAATGTATTGAACTGCTGACCTCTAGAACCCCGGAAGACAGTATTGTTGTGCTTCAGAGAGATGAGAAGATCTCTCTTGCTATGACTTCCTGGCTTTATTGACTTGTTTATTATTGAGTTATCCAGCTTAGGTTTTGAAAACTGGGCTGAGTTGAATGCTTTTGAATATAAATTACATTTCAGTTTAGGTCTAATTTCAGTGAATAGGCTTATGTCTTAGCATTAGAAATGTTAAGAGAGGACACTAGATTTGAAAAAAAAATACAAATAGAACAAAACATCAAGTCACAAATCAAAAATTGCACCACATCCTGTTGCTGATAGCCTCAAACAGCCCTGGCCTATCCATTTTTCTTCTGTATAGCCAACCTACTGCTCATTCACAGCCAGATTTCCTATTTCACAATGCTGGCCGTTGTTTTTGTATTTCTCCATTCCTGCGGTAATTTCATAAGCCAGCAGGCCATCAGGAACAGGACCCGACAGTCAGTCCACCAAAACAACATTACTTGGCAAATGATGCCATCTATCAAGTCACATTCACACAGAGAACAAATAGCACAGTGAATGAAGACCAGGCAAGAAGATGACATTGGAACAACACTTAGTAAAAATGTGTTTGCATGGAATTATTGAATTATTATAAAAACAAAACAAAAAAAATTGAATATACATTTTGGAAAATATGTACGATTTAACAGAAATGATCGAATCAACCCATTTAGAAAGGTCCCCCGTCTCTATACCCCGTCCCTATACCCCGTCCCCTGAAGCCAGCTCATTTCTATGCCAGACCGGTACCTCTCTCTGTCTCGTCTCATTCCATTGTTCCAGATTGTTTCCACAGTTTATCGTCCATGGAGCACACACACGTATGCAGTGCCTTCCCCAGGCTACGTGAAGGTGGAAGAGAGAAAATGAGCGTGATGAGCATACTTGTAAACATTTATGTTTCATTACATTTTTCTATTAATTTCATAATTTCATCTTCTTTTTGCCCGACATACAGCTTGGGGACTTGGGAAATGTCTGACTTAAAAAATGATAGGGTTTGGTTTTAGGGTTCGGGTTCGTGGTTGGGTTAGGTATTAGGGTTAGGTTTTAGGGATATGGTTTGGTTTCAGGGTTACATTTTAGGGTTTGGTTTTAGGGTTATGGTTTGCTTTTAGGGTTATGGTTTGATTTTAGGGTAATGGTTGGGTTTTAGGGTTACATTTTTGGGATGGCTTTAGGGTTAGGGTTAGGGTTAGGGTTAGGGTTACATTTTAGGGTTTGGTGGTAGGGTTATGGTTTAGTTTTAGGGTTAGGTTTGGTTTTAGGGTTTAGGTTTGGGTGTGGTTTTAGGTTTAGGTTTTAGGGTTAGGGCACCACGAGGCCTCTGCAGTCTTGCAGACGTCCTCCACGGGGGCCACGGCCCCAGGATGGCCCCCAGGGCACTCCAGGGTCCAGGATCCCGAAATAACCCCAGGGTGACTTTTAATATAAAAGAAGCGTGTATGGCAGAAGACTATTTCTTTAATGTTATTATTATTGTTATTAATATTATTATTATTATTACAAAAAAATGATTGCTATCGAATGTTAGCAACTTTCACCACATTCTGTTGTGTTTTTACTTTTCATTTCCGTGCAAATATGGCTGCCTCTAACACGGTTTCCTTTCTAAGAAGCCTTTCTTCTTCTTCTGTTGTGTTCTCTCTGCTGTTTCAAACCCCCCACTGAGAGGTGCATCTGAAGCGTGGTCGGAAGGTCCTGCACTAATGGGAGGAAATACACAGACTTTCAGTGTTACAAACTGCTATGTGTTGCTATTGCATTAAGGGTGGTGAGTTGGCGATACAGTTTGAAACGGTTACAGTGATAGGTATTAGGATAGAGATGGTTGGGTTTATGAATGGATTGTTGTGATTAAGGGAAATTATTTAGAGCAATGCATCAAGAAAGAAAATCATGAACTTTGTGGAATTATGATTAAAGGATGTACAAAAACACACACATGTACATGTACATAAAAAGATATACATACAATGAATTAGCTTTTCTAAACATAACAAAGCTGGTGGCTGAGGTCTGTGTAATTAAGTATGCTCACAATACAATGCCTTAACATCTATTTAACGTGAGCTATGTATATGTCAGCAATCAAACAACTTGACCTTGATTCGTTTTTTCCAAACGCCTTTTTACACGATTAATATGCAAACTTGTGCTTATGATTGATGTCGTATCAGTTAACCTGCAGGAATAGCCTATGAAGGACAAGACAGACACTTGTTGCATTCGTTGGGATCCGTGGAGGATTCTGCGAATGAGAGCCAACCCAGGGATCTGATTGGTTATTGGAGAACATATTCTCTCCAGTGTGGGATAGTCTGATGGGTAGGTGTGAAGAGGCATCTGGCGTGTGGGAAGGAGAGAATTACATCGTAGGGATCTTTTTATATCTCACGATTCTGCTCGTCAACCCAAAGAAAGCAAACAACCATCTTAAGAGTATATGCTGTTGAAACTTAGTTTCTGGGTCTCCGGGGTTAATATGCCAGATATTCGCACGCTCTCTCCAAAGGAGTCTCACCTTCCGTGCACTTATTCTAGAGTAGTCCAAGATATGGCAATGGGTGGATTGTAAAATTATCCAGAAGGGTAAATTGTGATGGAAACGGAGACGGGCTATTCCGAAGAGCGAAGATGACTTGAAAGTGTACGCGGGAGTTGAGTTTGGCTGTGTGTGTCATGTGCGACTTTGCGCAAGAAGCTCCGGTGGGCATTGGTTACAGGTGACACGTTTACGTGCCGGCGAGAGACAAAAACCTACAACTGAATTTCACCACCACAAGTATGGACTTATGGACGCTACGCCTTGCACAGTTTCGCAGAACAACTTTTGAAGAGGTGTATAATAAAATACTTATTACTAATTGTACTCTATCGGCTACTAGGCGACCTGTAACCTGCATTGATTGATTTGACCATTTAATTATAGAGACTAGGTAGACTATTTCTATACCGTGGCTATAGCAGTGACTATTTTAAGACATAGGATTTTATTTTAAGAGTTCCCCCTTAAGACTTCCTCATCTGGGTGGTTCTCATGGGACTCAGGCATTCTTCACGCTGCCTGCTGCTCCGGAGGAAGATGGCGGAGACGGACCATTCAGAGGTACGGTACGTCCTGCACCTTCCACCTGCCATGGAGGTTGTCCGGTCAAAGTGGCCCCTTTATTTATGTGGTGATAGTTCGTTCTACGTAGTAGGCTACCTTGACCATATGCATGATTTAGGCTATTGGTATTTTTAACAGTCTCGGTGTCATGGTCACATTTGGAATCGCTATGCTGTTCCGCACACCGCGTTTCTTATTTTACGCGCAAAGTGAATCTGCTAATGTCCTGATTTGAGCGCTATTATTTTGTGTAGTTGGATTTTGACGTTATCTGAAGAATATTGGTTTAGCAGAGAAGCGATATATAGAAAAGGAGCTGTGATTGGCATGTGTGTTCATGTTCGTTATCTCCGTGCGTTGTCCGTGGTCCTGAAGAGGCAACGGCTTTTTTTCTTAGCACTTTTCGCGCCTCCTCCACCCATTTCATATTGTAGTAGTAGCCTACATGTTTACAATGAATGTTTTGATTAATTACAAGCGTACAACTTCCAATATAATCTGTCAAGCGGCTACTAAAGCAACATATGAACGTGTCTAAACGATCCAAATTGTTGCCGTGTCATCATGAAGTATTCAACCCCGTAGCTCATTTGGTCGCGTTTGCCATTGATCCTGAACGCAATCTATGATCTCAGAAATCGTTGTATTATCTTGCATCTAGAATCAGAAATTGTTTTTTTGCCATTTAAGTTTTCACATCGGCCTACAATGAATATTTTCTGGTATGTTGTGTGATATAAAGTACAAAATACACAGATACAAAACACAACTGTACATTTCAGTTGTAAATCTATGCATGTTATTCTGATAGTTATGCTTTCGGAAATAAAATCTTTTTTTATTTTCCCCCCAAAAGCGGGAGCCCCCTGTTGCACCCCAGTCTATCTCCCAGTCTGCCCAGCCCTCCACATTGCCTAAACCAGTGCCTACTACTACCACCACCATCGCCACCCCCACTACAACCAATCATGTGACCTCCTGTCCATCCGACGTCTGTCCAACGTCTCCCAGTCCTGGTCGCGGCAAGATCGCCAAATTCCTCAGCCCGGAGGAAATGACATCACGGGACTATTACTTTGACTCCTATGCCCACTTTGGCATCCACGAGGTAGGTCATCCTCCTACCTGAACTGTACCTGAACTGTTGAGGAGGTCAAGGAAGAACAAACCATGTTTTCTTTCTCCATTCATTCTGTTAAAGAACAACACAGATCTTTGATCAAACCATCATAACTGTCTCTCCTTGGCTTCACTAAAATATCCGTTACCAATATAATTTGACATAATCACTTCCTTATACCTATTCTGTCGAAGAGCATTTAGCGTGCTTGCGTCTGCCACAAATGTAAATAATTACAATATAGCACTTTGAAATCGATGCACGGCAAGGAGAGACGGTTCCAATGGTTTGATCACAGACCAGTATTGTCCTTTAAGTAGGCCTAATAAGTAGGCATAATCAACGTGTGGCATTTAATTAGAAAACAAAATGCGGTTGGTCTTGTGTCCTACCTCTGAATCATGCAGCAGAACACCCGTGACCTTAATGTGGAGAACGTTTTGGGGCCATAGAGTAATTTATAGGACTACGCGTCTACTTATAGTATGTGGGTCGTTTCTTTTTTTTACAACCTAT
>OOFG01060409.1:0-11963 GCA_900323295.1 Molva molva
TGTATGGATGTCATACATACATACATTGGCAGAATGCCAAGTCTGCAATCACCATATTGGTGCACTCATAATTCCATGCCGTGTGCATCTGTGTGTGCGTGCGCATGTGTGCCCGTTGGGCTCGACACGATCTTCACAGCACGGCTACTTCAGGAAAGTGCAGTGAACAAAAGTGGGACATCTTTGTGGCAAAGTTTGTCCCAAACATCCACTGCCAATTCCAGGATGGCTTGTGTGACCATAGGAGGTCAACATAAGAGTCTGTGCCCTTCCCCTGTACCCACAGCAGGGGTTAGACATAGGGTTTGCGCGCTGGCCCCTGCGCTCTTTAACAGCTGTCTCCTATTGGATGGAAATGTTTTCAACATCCGGAGGTTCCAAGCGACCACCAGACTGTCTCGGGAGCGGGTGGTTGAGCTTCAGTACGCAGATGATGACTGTCTGTTCTGGCTCCATCCTTGCTGAAATCCAAAACCGGATCAAGCCGGCATCAGCCGCCCTTTGGGAGACTCCGGCGCCGGTTCTTTCAGAACACAACCTCCATATAGGTTGTCATCGCATTCTATGGATAACCATAAGTAAGTAAGTGTGTGTGTGTGTGTGTGTATCTGTGTGTGTGTGAGAGAGAGAGTGTGCGTGTACTGCAGTACTGTATACAGGATTATAGCCGCTCCCTTGGAGTCAGACATGGGGAACATAATGAAGACTGTGGTGTCATCCCAGGAGTCAAATCCTCTGGCCTCACCATTGTACATGACCCACCTTGCACAGATCAATGTACGTAGTTTATCAGGAAATAATGACCTTGTATATATCATAACATAATATATAACCGGTTAACAAGTGGGATGTTTGAGTGTCCGTGGTTCAGTTCTCCTACAGCCTTCTTTGTACAGTGGCTGCTGACTGCTGTCTTTTATACATTTTTGATATATTTTCTTTACAGGTTTTTGTGCCTTTATGGACAGGACAGTGAAGAGTGACTGCCAAGTCGGTTTGAGAAAAGAGGGGAATGACATGCAGCGTAGGACCACAGGTGGGACTCAAACCTGGTCCACTACAAGGCGTACTGCCTACATGGTTAGCGTGCTAGCGTTTTGATCCGCCCCCTGACTCTGCTGCTTGCTGACATTAAGCCAGTGATTCATGCTTGATGAACGAGGCAGAGGGCACAGGCAGTCTATACTACCTTTTGAGTTTGAGAGAGAAAAAAAAGCCTTGAGATTTCACTGAATATTTTAGTGCCACGGTGTAAGACTTGAAGTCAGGCTAGACTTAGCTGATGGGGGAGAGAGAGAGAGATGCTGCGTTCAAGACCACTCAAATAAAACGAGCTCCGACTTGTTATTAATGAATTGAACGGTGAATTACGGGTTGGAAATTCGGGTATCATTTCCGAGCTCCGGTTTGTCCGAAAACATTAAACATGGCGACCTTCATTGTCAATGGTAAGAATGAAATTATTCTAAAAGTATTTTCTGACGTTTAACACATAATTTCACATGTAATTATGCAAAATGTTTGTATAATTTATATTTCTACATAAAATAATGTATAATCAAACTAATATTTATATATTATCTCAAACGTGCACTCACCTACAGCGTCCCATCTCTTCTTCATATGTTTCCAACAGAAGCATGAATTGCTGCTGCAAATATTTTTGGTATTCAGCAAAAGGCCACTATATGCCAAACTTGCTTCCGGCATCCATGCTTTTTTAGTTGACAGTGTGATGTCGGGAAATCTCTGAGTTGAAACTTCTGAGTTCTGAGCTGTTTTGAATGCGGTATCAGGCCTCCCTTTCTTGGAGTGATCATAAATAATGAATGCTGGCCAGTCTAAGCTGCAGGCCATTAGCTTCTGATTGGCTAGGGGCGGACTAGCAGAGGGGAAGATGCTGGCTTTTACATCTCCGCACGCGCAGAGAGGACAGGAACTGGCTACTGAATTATTGATTTCAAAGAAGTCCTGGCGGGCCCTAACACACACACACACGCATGCACACACGCACGCACGCACGCACACACATATATGCATGCACACACGCACGCACATATATACACACACACACACACCACACACACACACACACACACACACACACACACACACACACACACACACACACACACACACACACACACGGACCCCTTAAGTACATCTGACAGTCTCCTCCACTGGTGCCAGGTTAATATCAGTGATTTGATACCCGTCACATCAAGAACTCTGCAGGGGCATTTCACCTCAAAGAACATGATAGAGGACACTTGAATGTTTTGAATGTTTGAGTGGCAATTTACCCTTTATGCAGAGATCCAATGGCAGGTTAAACTCTTGGTGTATGAGAGTAATAACATTTAAATTACTCAATTTATTTCAATGAGTCGTTTTTATTCAAAGGTTTATGATCTACGTGGAGTAACAAAAACAAAACACATTTTTAGTTGATTTTATATCCAATATATATAATATGCTTTAATATGAATATAAATACCACTCACTGAAATCCTTGTATTTGTTTACAGGCCAGTCTTGGCCTCAATGGTATCCCCACTCTCGTACAGGAAGTGAACAGACCCATAATTAGTGTTATGAGCTACACCTTTGCCTTTTTATGGCCGCCTCTGTGAAAAGGGTATTTTCTGTCATTTCTTACCCGTCCTAAAACAGCATAATAACATGAGCCGTCATTTCCATCAATAACAAATTACGGTAGGGAAAAACACATAAAGGTCCCATTGAAGAGTATATTTATATGATTAAAGATCACCATGCCGTGACACATTGTATCTCGAGTGTAATCACAATTGCACTTAGTTGTTCCCTCTAGTCATTACACACACACACAGAGAAAACGGTAGAATAGCATTGTGTGAAATGAAATTAGATTTCCTTCTATTTCCGGCACTGATATCCGATTAATTACATCGCTGCGAAATTACACGCGCAGCTCTAAGGCCAAGTCGTTTGTAATAATGTTCAATTAAATGATAAGGCCTCCGCAAATTAATAAGGTCTCCTTCGGTCTTCGGTCTCCTGATATAAAGGTTACAGGATGTTTTCCTAAAAGTGATAAATGTTGGCGGTGTGTAAAAATAAAAAAAATAACTCATTGACCTCAGAGCAAGAATAAGTAATGTAATAAGGAAGACATAGAGAGATAGTGCTACAAGAGTGTATTCCTGTGTTGAACAGCACTGCTTCAGCTTAGCTTGTCCGTATAAGAGCGTGAACTCTGTGAGACCTATGAATAAATCAAAACAACTTGATGTCAGTCGTTCCCCAGCAGCAGGGGGGAGTGTGGCGGTTCTAAATTTAGTCACAATATTGCACGTGAATCCACTCTTGTGTCATGAATAGAGTTTACCAATATGATTATGGTCAATATGATTATGGACATATATTATTATGGTTTTTAAAATACATAGGCTCAGTTGAAAGCATTTTTTAAATGGGATGATATATCTGCCAAAAAATGAAGATGAGACACTGATTCTAATCTTTCAACAAGCAATCTCCTTCTCCCTAGTTTGATGAATTGTGCATCATATTTCTCTCTGTTGTAATGTTCGGAAGAGTATTCCCACATCTCAGTTTGCTTCTGCTCAACAGATGAGACACGTCTAGTTTACATAACAACTTGTTTACCCTCTGTACAGTGACTCATGGAGTTTGCAGATGATTTACTCTGAGGATGATATTTTGTATGGACAACAAACACAGGAGGCTTTCTGTTGATATTCAATGATGTGTACTACTCCAAGGTGCATATTAATGTTTTAACACATTGGGCGATTTAGATTTAATTGAGATCGAAGTACCTTTTCATTCAACAGGAACAACTGTTCTGCAGTTTGTTTCTTCACATTATGTTTTTTTTACCCCCTTTAACAAACGCTGCGCTATAAACATACAAGAGTTGCCTGGTTATAACTGTTTTAATGTCACAACATCCGGACTCTCACTCAAAACTGTCCGTGCGCAGTTCACATCATACAGCATTGGTTAGCATCATGCAGTCGTCCAAACGTTAAGCCCTCACATAGGCCCAAGGCTGCAGCTGTGCGTTCGTCACACAATGGACAGCGCAACGGCTTGGGCACTCGGTGCGATTAGCCGACAGGTTGTCATGCCAACAAAAAAATGGACCCAAAGGTTTACGCTTCAAGGAGAATGTCCATTGAACGAGGACGACGACGACTATGACCGAGGCTTGGATGAGGCTGGCACCTTGCGGGCTGCTGTTCCCTCTGGGTAACCAGTGTAGGCCCTTAGTCTATGAGTATTTTTATTTGAATCCGTTTGCAACCTTGATTGAACTGTTGACCTCGGATCTGCTTAACAACCATTCATTTTAGTTCTCATGGCCCTACTTGGGTTCATCGAAGTTTAGAATAATGGCATTATTCTGATGAATAGCGTATTAGCATAATTCTGGAAATACTCCAGAGTCGCCTAGCCTCTATTGCAATCGTCTATGATGGTTCATTCAACAGGTGCATGGCTGTCTCGAGCATAGAAACCGGGCTATTATACACTTCGACCAAAGCATTCACTGTGTGCCAACCCCGTGGTCAAGCTGACCCCTGTATGATGCATAGAAAACAACAAGACAGTTGTTTTTATGCCGTTGTACTAAGATTAGCCGGGCCTCTAATCCAATCGCGCCATCTGTCTTTCTATAGAAGAGTGTTTGCGTCGCTCTTTACTTGTCCTTTGTGTCTGTGTAATTTGCCATGGACATGCAAGAAGTACTCTCCACATAACATATGCAGCCTATATACACACGCAGACAGATTTACCCACATAAACACACGGTACTCATTGGTGTCTGGCGACTGACTGAGAATGAGATTACCTCTCTCTAGTGTTGTCTTGAACGCAGTCTCTCTCTCTCAAATTATATTCCTAATAGCACACACACGTTTCCTCTGCAAAAATGTTTTGTCTTCATGCCGATCTGTGTGATTGAGACAGTTTGGTTTGGTAGAGGGGCCATTTTAAGTGATTATTTCTGACCTCACTTTAGTTGCATTTACCAGAGAATTAGTAGTCCTAAATCTGAAACAAGCCTGGCTTCTTCATCTTCATAAGCCCTCTGCGATAATAGTCAAAAACTCCACTCCAGGGGTTTCTGATCCCCCACTAGAGCATATCGTGTGTGTGAGTGCGTGAGAGAGCAAGAGCATGTGGCCGTCTGTATGTGTGTGAACAGGCATGTGTCAATGATTGTGTGCAACAAGGAACCAGAGACCGGATTGGGATTGGGAGGAGACGGGGGCGGTTGGGGGCGCGGTGGTCATCGTTGCCATAGCAACAGCATCTTCAACCACCGGCTGCCGTGGTATTCACGGTGTCAACGCTGTGGTGTTCATGGGTTGGTCGACCCCGGCCCTCCTATCTCCTGCCCATGTGACAGATGGCCAGAGCCAGCTCCGCATGCGGGGCGTGTAAGTAATGAAAAGGAACACTTCCTTGGAGTTCTGATAAGTCGGCCACATTCATTCTCTCAAGGACCTTGGGCTACTTTTGTGACCCTGATAAAATGTCTCTTTACTGAAATGAACGAGAAACAAGTTGTCGCTAAGTGAGCCTTTGCCTATTTGTTATTACAACTCCAGATCATCCAAGGCCCTCAAGATGAAAAGAAAAAGCTCATGATGCTCTGATCTCGCCATTTCTCCTCTTCATCCCTGCACATCTTAATTGCTGCACTCTGTTGAACTGATAAGATCCTCAAAGCTGTTTTACTGCTAGCTCTGAGGCACAACAAAATACGTAAGGCCTTTGAAACGAACTCGAAATTCAAAAGTAAGGCCAACTGCAGGGTTATATTACTACCACAAGGGGGCGTTATTTAACTTCTACAACCGGCTAATATCTACCAGTGGGGTCTCCGCTGCATTCTAATCAAATTGATAACGTTTCTCAGTGATTGTTCCCCCTCTGTTAATCTATCTAATATTTCACTGCTCTTGAATTCTGACAGACAATACATTTCTTAAAATATTAAAAAGTTTATTTGCAAGTCATAAAAAACAATCATCAGTAGTCACTCAAATATATATTGCACAAAATTGAACGAAGCTGAATGTTTTCTGTCAGGCGGTTGCTTCGATGGGGAAAAACAATGATTTTGTCCCTTTATGTTTACAAGAAACACCTATCATTACTGGCATTTTAAAATTACAATTTTAAACGTGATAACAATATGAGGTCACTAAGTCAAGATTATCTGAAATAATGGCCACAGCTTGTGTGTTTATGTGTCAGCAAAACAATCTCTTGTTTAAGTAAGCCACTTAAGCAAGAGAAATGGAAATAAGTCACTGGCTCTTTTAACCCTATCATCATCCCCATCACCACCACCATAACCCTCATCATCATCAGTGTTTATGAATGATATGTTTTTAAGTACCCTTTCGTGGAAACAGGGTTTACACGTCTCACCGTCACTAGCTCACATATTTCCCAACACAAGTTATAAATGACACTACAAAACAAGGGGACATGGAAACAATGGACGTAAATCAAGTTAGCTTTTTCTATGCACCTTTCCCAACCTTAATGTGGGAAATAACACCTCTTTTCATGAGGTGTCATTGTAGGACAAACACAGGTGTCACTCATAACAGTAATTATGGTTCTGCCACTTTTAGGTACCAGGGCAAGGGTAGTAGACTACACTAGTGAAGATAAGTCTACGAACTGTGCCCTGGTACATAAAAGTAGCAGATCCATAATTGGTGTTAGGAGCGACAGCTGTGTTTGTCCTACAATGGACGCCTTTGTGTGAAAAGTGTCTATTTCGAAAAATGAAAACAAGCAGATGGCAAAAAAGATGTTCATTTAGGAAAGGGGACATGAAAATAAAGATAGAGAGAGAATTAATTGGGGGCCCCGGTGCTAGTTACGAGCCCAACGTTGAAAAACACTGATCTAAAGAACAGAGCTCCTGGAAGATCCTGTGAGGAGACGTCCTTTTGACAATGCTACACTACAGGGTGTAGCGTGACCTGAAAAAGGACTGTTTCAAGCTATGGCCTGGGATCTCTGGCTGAGTAGGACCTCCACCACCTTGGGGTCAGCCAGGGTGGAGAGGTCGCCCAGGTCACTCTCGCTGCGGGCAATCTTCCTCAGGACCCTCCGCATGATCTTCCCTGAAGAGGCAGACCAGGGTCAGAGTGGTAACACAACAACTACTACAAAGCACATTATTATGCTGTAATCAACAGGTAAAAAAAACCAATACAGCTCGCACGCCAACACATAGGTGAAAGCTATATAGAACTATGCCATTAGGGGGCTCTCTAAGACTGTAGATGAAGTACTACCAGTACGGAAGCCCTAAAGAGCTTATCATGTGTTCATCATGTTTCACAAGAAAATCACCTAATCATTATATATGTTGTCTGAATCTCATACGCTCATTTGTTTTGTTAAATATTCTGTCTTTAAAAAAAAATTACATACAAAATACACTAGATACACCTACCTGAGCGAGTTTTTGGGAGTGCGGGGGCGTTTTGGATGAAATCTGGTGTGGCGATTGGTCCAATTTTCTCTCTCACTGGAAAAAAAAAAACACACAAAGAGGTTGGTCACAACAACTCAAACCAGTACAATTATAATTATCTGACGAGTGCAACCCAAACCAAAAGTATTTGTTCTGTCTTTCCCCGGCCTATGTCCTCACCCAGCCTCTTGAGCTCATCCTCCAGGCTGGGGCTGAACTCCAGGTGGTCCTTGAGGCTCACGAAGCAGTACAGACACTCCCCTTTCACCTTGTGGGGACGGCTCACCACCGCCGCCTCCGCTACCGACAGGTGCCCCATCAGGGCGGCCTCCACCTCTGCTGTGCTCATCAGGTGACCTGGGGGTGGGGAGACAAGGTGAGGGGCACCGTTTTAACACATCTGTGACCAGGAACACGGTGACACATTCAATAAAACCAAAACGACGGCGAAACACACAAAGAACAGGATATACAAATATAAACGGAGGCTCTCACATGGCCACTTTCATATCCCAACTAGTCAAATTGTTTGGTTAGTTTATTTCCGCCCTGTATTTCGCTTGTGTGGCTAAAAACAAGTCAGCAAGCCTGACGGTGCTTGGACTATTGAAGCATTTCGCAGCAGAATGACAGTATTGAGTACATAAGTAAAACAATTAAATGCATGTATACATGTATACTTGATCTATTGCCTTCTACCACTGTGAATACATTCCAACCGCCCACCTCTAGGTCTATCTATACAAAACTGTTCAGCATTGTGAATCCTTTATGACTTAGTCTGTATAATGTATGATACATTATGGTTTATGTATTAGTAAGCAAATAGAAGCGCAAAAGCCATCAGTGTGAAGAATATTGGAGCCTTTTGTGCATTGAACGTTTCCTTCTTTTCTTTGAGAGTACGTATGATACTGACAAATAATACAGTTTTATTTCAGTGCTGACTTTAAGTAAAGCTGAGTATAGTTTGGCAATGTGGATATGATTATCTTTTCAGTAAAGCTTTGACAGGTGATACCTAGCCTGACATCGCCAGACCAATTTGCAAATGGTATTAGTCTGGAACCTCTCAGTTCTTTTTCAATTTCCAAGGGGCATTTTCAACGGTGCCGACCAATTGGGTAGACCTACAACCAATCAGAGCACCGAAACATGTGACACAGCAGTGGCAGCCATCTTGGTTGCTATTGAATATGCCTCAATGGCGCGCCTGTGTAAAGTCATTGAATTAAACCAGTGGCACAACTAGTGGCACAAATACTTTAGTGGATTATGTCAGCATTGCAATAGCAGTGCAATCTCTCTCTTTCAGAGGTTATCAGGGGTCATGGTTAGAAGGGGGATGATAAGCAGTACCTGATACGTTCAACATGTCGTCTATTCTGCCTGTGATCCAGTAATAGCCGTCTTTATCTCGCCTGCAACCTGAGAGAGCGAGAGAAAAAAATGCTGTTACATCAATCCTCTCTCCACCAAGCCAATGAAAAACATATTCCATTAAAACTAGTCCTGTTGTTGTGTAAATACATTTATTCTGGATTCAAGTGCAAAAACGATATGCATGGTTGTTTGGTCCTCAGATCAGGGGAAGGTCCCCATTTTGTCAGCATTATGTTAGAGTAGTATTTAGCATGTGTGTATTTGACGTACCGTCACCAGTCACATAGAAGCCAGGGAATTTCTTGAAGTAAATGTTCTCAAAACGCTCGTGGTTCTTGTACACCGTGCGCATGATTCCTGGCCAAGGTCGCTTGAACACCTACAGAGAAATGACAAAGCAAATGTTTCTTCTACTACATACAATCATGTATTATTTGTAACGAAATCCTTGTTATCATTGACATTTAGTCATGTTGCATCTTTGTGGCATCAACGGTTTATGTCCTTGAGTCTATTGGGATGATGGGGAAAAAGGAAGTTATTGGTAAGAATTATTTCTACGTTTAAACTAAGGTCTTTATACGTATGTTTTGTGAACTTACCAGATAACCCTCAGCCTCTCCTTCCAGTTCTTCTCCGTGTTCGTTCAGGATGGCCGGCTCCACCCCGAAAAAAGGAAATGTCTGAAATGTGGCACAGGAATTATTACTATGACATCCCGCCAAGAATCCATTTTAACTTCCACAATGCAACGCTGGATGTCTCCTGACAATAACCCACAGCCGAGTGCCAAGTCCTTATGTTCTCATCCAGAACGAAATGAAAAGACCCCATCAAATCGTTTCTTTAATGTGGATTCAGAGCAACTCCATGACCCACTAAAGAGAAACTTCAAACTACAAACATGGCAGCACGTCTAATGGACGAAACTAACAGTGGACTAAGTGGCCGTTGGTGTCACTCACAGCCGATCCAGGTTTCAGAGGCGTAGCAGCGGGCAGTGGGGTCAGAACGTGACCTCCCTGGAAAGATAGGGGAAGTTAAATTAATGACAAGCAGCGGCAAACTGCTTTTCATGCTCATGACCTAAACTGTATATTGTATACATCTAACTGCAAATATATGTAGGAAGACATAATAAAAGACGATTTATGACGGTCTTAGGTTTAGTAACTAAAGACTAACTAATCACAAAATAACAGACCACAGATAAAGCCCCTCTGGTGAAACATGGGCCATTGCGATTGCCGTTTGTGAAAGGCTGCAATTGGTGGCACCAAACAGCCTACACTGACCGTCTCTGTCTGCCAGAATGTGTCGACCACGGGGCAGCGGCTCCGGCCGACCACCTCGTAGTACCAATGCCAAGCCTCTGGGTTGATGGGCTCTCCTACAGTACCCAGAATCCTCAGGCTTGAGAGGTCGTACCTAAAGGAAATAGGATAATAAAATCACTTCAACCAATTGCTCTGCCCAACGCCAACGTGACATCATATCAGTCGTCAAACATTTAAGAGACAACCATTCCAATCTTTGAATTTAAAGATGAAAATGAAATATGATAAATGTAGAGTGATTAAGTGGCTCAAACGTAACTTTGATTATTATTTTACTATCCAAATGGGGCACCACTTCCATTAGGAAGAATAAAGAGCCTAAGTGTGTCCCTTCCTGTGTGTGTGCGTGTGCGTGTGCGTGCCTTACTTCTCTACAGGTTCGTGTCCGTACTTCATCAGCAGGCGGAGAGCGGTGGGTGCGGTGTAGAACTTGGTCACTTTGTATTTCTCAATGACCTCCCAGTAACGCCCTACGTGTGGGTGGACGGGGATGCCCTCAAACTAACACACACACACACACACACACACACAATTATGATGTTTCAGCTGTGTCTGCCCACTGTACAAACCTAAACGCTTCCGCTAAATGATGTTTGCTAAATTACACACCTCTAACCACAAGCATGTGCATAATTCTACAAGAACTCCATACAGTATACATACACAACATGTACTTTAAAAGGGAGCAAAGCCACTTGACCATTGTTCATGCTCAATGTGAAATCCAACAGTGCCCCGGGGAGTTCCTCTCACCAGGACACTCGTGGCGCCATTGGCCAGTGGGCCGTAGGTGATGTAGGAGTGGCCTGTGATCCAGCCAATGTCTGCGGTGCACCAGTACACGTCGTCATGGCGATGATCAAAGACACACTTGAAGGTCAGCGATGTGTAGAGCAGGTAGCCGGCCACCGTGTGGAGAACACCCTGTGTACGGTACACACACGCACGCACGCACGCACGCACACACGCACACACGCACATTCAAAGAGAGTGAATTAGCCGACACCAAAGAGCCCAGTGTGCAATATTATGACTCACTTCTCAGAATGCTAAATGCCTGCCAGTATAAAACAAAATACCTTTATTTCAATTTGATTGTTGACAGCAGTCACAGCTAACAAAAACTGTTTCCCCAAATTTGAACAAAGTGTTATTGAAGGCATTAATAAAGTAAATCTTATTGTATGGCTCAACTTAAATTGCCAAGGAATTTCCATTCCGATTTTTGGCCATATGTAAGCCTGTATCCCTGAACGTGAACCATAACACGAACCATAACAAGGCCACTGTGGAAGTTGCAAGACAGGCAGTCATGGAAAGGATTTGTTGCCTTGTTGCCAAGAACAACTCAGAGCAAATAGCCAGTGGAATCAATAGCATAATTCAACATGAAAAAGAAAAAGAAAAAAAGAAAACCCCACCATGGTTGTTATTAGTGTTGCCATGGCACCGTGTCAGGACCCAACCCAAGTGGTTATAATCTCCACCCATACGTTGAGCACCACCAGGGTTGTGGTATACCTTGGGCTTGCCGGTTGAGCCGCTGGTGTAGAGGATGAAGAGGGGGTCCTCGGCGTCCAGCCACTCAGGCTCACACTCCTCCGAGGCGTCCCACATGGCCTCGTCCCACCACACGTCACACACACTGTCCCAGGACGTCTGAGCAAAACACTCATGATGAGACCCATATATGCTCTCCCAAAATTGCAGGTCTCTTTGATTGT
>OOFG01060410.1:0-11709 GCA_900323295.1 Molva molva
ACCATCCACACACACCGTAGCGTTATACTATATGTGTCCGGGAAGCCTTATCCTCAAATGCGGGTATTAAATAAATCGCTGCTCAGACGGAGCTTCACCATCCACACACACCGTAGCATTATACTATAGGTGTCCGGGAAGCCTAACCCTCACTCTGACGCGGACATTAAACAAATCGCTGCTCAGACGGAGCTTTACCATCCACACACACCGTGGCGTAATACAATAAGTGTCCGAAAAGCCCAACTTTCTCGCGGACACCGCAGTCAATCGCTGCCCAGACAGATCTCCACACGTCCACACAAACCGCGCAGCCGGTGCCCCTTGGTCGTGACGTCAGACTACCTCGGAAAAGGTAGTCTGACGTCACGAAAGAACGCATCCTGCGTTCGCAGCAAAGTGGAACGTTCACGTAGTGTTTTGGGGAGATTGGCAAAAACATAGGATTTTACCCCTTTTTTCTCTAAATTGGGGACTTATTTCAGTAACAGTGATAAAATGGCATAGCTTACTATGTTTATCATATAAGACAAATTACCATGTTTAAAACAAAAAAAAAGTGGTTTTGGGTTCACTGGCGCTTTAACTAATGGGCTAGTATGCTAATGATGAGCTCACAGACAGGCAGGCAGGCAGGCAGGCAGGTAGGCAAAAGGGTGGTATGGACCACAGAGTCAGGGATACAGCCAGTAGGTGCAGCATGGATGTATAACGTTAGGGCTACTGGTCCTTGGTCCACAGACCATAGGCTGAACACGACTTTTGGAAATTCCGTAATTTTATTTACCTTAATTCAACTCAATTCGATACCTTAATTACTTGTTAGTATTTCTAATCTCATATCATCATATAAACTCGACAAAACGAACCGAACTGCTTTTATTTTGAAAATAATGGACCGGAAGTTGATCTTGATTGTGCTAAACGATCTTTTCTTGCTGCTTTGCTGTAGCGTGTTTACCATAGGTTTACCAGCTCACTGTAGCATTTAAGTGGTTATCTCGTGTTTAAACATCCAGTAAAGCCATCTATAAATCGGGACATTGGTGAGATTCATTATGTACCTTAATAGTTCACCAAATGTTTGTGCACCTTGTATTCAATGTACTGGAGTCAAATTCGTAACAAGTTAGCCACAATAACGTTTACCAATGGCTGCGATAATCACATGTATTAGCAGGTTCATGTAACGTATCAGTAACATAAGTATGAAAAAGCATGTGTGATTAAATGCATTTGCATCCTTTGTCTTCATCATATTGTGCACTGTTTCAATGCAAAAAATGTACGCAGTGTAAAGGGAGATTAAAGAGATGAAGGGCTTTGGTTAGTTGTTCTCTGTTGCTAGGTAACAGAAACCTTCAGTCATTGCAACAAGTAAAGTCAAGTAAGCCTTTAATTACATTAGACTGGCAAAACCATTAGTCGCTTTCTGTCCACTGACTTAGTTATCGTTTGTCTTCTTTTGCAAATATTTAGTTCTGGGTTTTTATTTTTATTTTTTATAAATGGTATTTCTGCTTCACCGGCTATTCCTTCATAGGTAGGTCTCTCTGTGTAATTTGGCTTACAGAGTAAGACACCATGCTGGTTCCAATATTTACTCTGAAGCTGAACCACAAGATAAACCCTCGAATGGTTACTGTTGGAAAGTTTGATGGAATTCATCCATGTCTGACAGCCGCCACTCAGGCAGGGAAGGTAAATGTTTTTTATTGGTCTTTTATCATTAAAACAAACTTCCACTTCTTTATATCACATCATCTTTTTTTAAATAGTAATAAAGAAAAGTATTCATATATAACTAACCTTTCACCGTCCAACTTGCTCATCATCTCTTTCTCCACAAGGTGTTTATCCACAACCCCCACGCCCGTGGACAGCGACCTGTGGCCCACCGGCTGAGCCAGAGCACACAGGACTCTGACATCTGCCTGCTCAACATCAACCAGGCGGTTAGCTGCCTGACTGCAGGCTCCCTGGGACTAAACACCACAGGGGACACCCTACTGGTGGGCTCTCAGACCAACCTGCTGGCCTACGACGTCCATGACAACGCTGATATATTCTACAGAGAGGTTGGCCACCTAGATCTTTTACCTCCCACACTAGTATCTAAAAATGCTTTGCTGTTCCCACTATGTGTTGAAGTGTGAACGCAAATAAACCAAACTCAATTCATGAGCCAGGAAATTACTAACTTGCTCCTTTTAATATTTCCAACAAATCCAGTGATTCATATGACTCGTATGAATATTAATCAAAATTGTAAAGAAAAGGAAATGCAATAATTAGGCATAGCATTCATTTAATTATACAAATAAATATTAATAAATCAAATCCACATAATGCAAAATGTTGGTTATTATGATACCACATTGCTTTAAACAGGTATGTTCCTGATAGGCTACTGCTCAACATAGGAAATCCTTCAAACTAAACACATGCTAATATAAACTTAGAAATACTTCTTGATAAACAATATCAATAAATAGGAAACTATACAATAGTGAAAAACAAATATACTTACAGCCATTGCTTTCTGAGGTCCAACAAAAGGCTTGAGGAATAACCAAACTATCAAAACATTTCCACAATCTTTTACAGCCATGATCGAAAGCCACTGCATTTATTTCCTACTTCTAGGTAACATACTTCCAGTTGCCTGGAATTAACGTAATTATTTTATTTAAAGCAACAGGCTGACACAAAATAATCAATACTTGTGTAAATGAACAGATGACAAGATAATCAATGAAATTGCAGTTTTTAAGCAGTATAAATAAATGCTATTATGAAGCTGATGTGCTCTACAGATTTTAACTGTGTTTAACATGTTTCATTTATTATTACTGTTTTGCACATTTAATTCCTGTCTAAGGCAAATTAATTGGGTAGGCCATGTTAAGCTATTTGAAGTCCACTCAAACTGTTACAGGTTGTATGTTTTTAACCTATTGTGTTTTGGCTCCTCTTCTTGTCTAGGTGACAGATGGGGCCAACGCAATCGTGCTGGGAAAACTAGGGGACATCCAATCTCCGCTGGCCATCATCGGTGGGAACTGTGCCTTGCAAGGCTTCGACTATGAGGGCAAAGACCTGTTCTGGACGGTATGGTACAAGCTAGTACCTCATTGGAAGATCACGTACCTGAAACCCCAGACTTAATGACATCATTCCTTGTGCAGATGACTATGCTTTAATGATGGGGCTGATAACCTTTATCAGCTCTCTCTACACCTTGAGGCCGTAGTATGCGACTAATGTACATGAGTGAGTGATTATGAAGGGAGTTGTTGCCCTCATTCAGTTCAGTACTTGTTGCTGGAGCCATCCAAAAAGAGTCAACATCTAAATCAAAAGTGACTTTATTTTAAAGGCTCGTTAGCTCAATCCCATGTCTCTAAACTTTAGACTTTGTGGCATATGTTATGGCATATTTTATGACATGTCCAGAGTCATACTATTCACCTAATTATGTTTTTTATATCAAATACTCTGCATGAATCTGATTAGGGCTGTAGTCTCCAGCTCGACTGGTCGATTGGTTGGTCGACATGCTCTCGTCCGACCAAATTCTCATTGGTCGGACAATCGCCTGTAACTTTCACTTTCATAAGGAGAAACGTGCTACATCAATAGCCCAACATGGCATATCATTTAAAAACGGTAGGCTAACTTGTCTGATGCTCCGTCAACTTTCGTGTTTAACACTTGTGTTTGGTCTAATAATCGTTTTAAAACTGCAGGCGCATCCCGCGACAGCTTCGACGGCTACAGCGTCTGGTAGCAGCAGTTAGGTTAGAAATGATTTAATATGCTGCAAATACAAGCTTTTTATGTTTATTTATAATTAATTTAGGCTAATAAGGCTACCAGGTAGAGTGCACTGTAGCCGATTTAGTTAATCTAGAGATAATAACGTGCAGATTTTTTATTTTTTTCCCGCGACCAATCGATTGGTTGAAGAGAAGTTACGATTTCAGTCGACCAAGATTTTCTTTGGTTGACTACAGCCCTAAATCTGATACATGGTACATGTTTGGTCACTTTTGCACAATCCGATTTTTCTCCTATTACAGAAGTAAGATACTCTGTAGGCCTTTCCACACTCTCTTAAAGGGATGCTCACACAAGAATGAAAAAAAATAGCCGTCCCCCATTTGTACAGTTTTGTGCAGACCATTGTAATGCTAGACCTGCCTTTTCTTTTACTTTGAAGGGGCCTACTTCAGCTATAGCGTGCTGCGTATTCATTGTACTTAATTCAACTTTAGTTGATTGATCCATTTATTAATTTATATTCATAGGTTACTGGTGATAATGTTCGATCGCTGGTGCTCTGTGACTTCACCGGAGACGGGAAGAATGAGGTGAGACTGGTGTTGTGTCAATATGGGATGAACCATGTACTTCATTCATTAAATTTGATATGACTGCATACAATATGAAGTGAATAAGTTATGTAGTCATGTGCTGTGTATATAATGTTTTGTGTATACTGTTGTGTGTATTATTATGTGTAATGTGTGTTTGTGTATGTGTTCTGTTCAAAGCTCCTGGTCGGGTCTGAGGACTTTGACATCAGGGTTTTCAAAGAAGACGAGCTTGTTTCCGAGATGGCAGAAAATGAGGTAAAAAGAAGGAGCTTGTTTATAAATTTAGTAAAATAAAGTAAAAACAATAAAGTGATGATACTGGATGCCGTATCACGTCTTGCTCCTGTGTGTCAGACAGTGACCTCTCTGTGCCATATGCACGGTAGCAGGTTTGGCTATGCCCTAGCCAATGGTACTGTGGGGGTCTATGACCGGACCGCCCGCTACTGGAGAATCAAGGTATTGCAAGCATCCCATTCAATGCTGTGTTGTATTTGGAGACGTTTTAGGTTCTGATTTCTTGCAATAACTTAAAAAAATTGAAAAATAGGATAATAATTATCCTTTAATATCAATACTGACTTTACATAGCCTAAACTTACTTCCAATCCCTGTTCCAGTCCAAGAATCATGCAATGAGCATCCACGCCTTTGACCTGAATGGTGATGGGGTGGCAGAGCTGATCACCGGCTGGTCCAACGGAAAGGTCGGTAGACGTCCAACATATCTACATGTTTAGACAATGGCTGTTACACCAGCTACTAGAACCGAGATTGTTAAACTACTTCTTCCTCATACAGGCTTTTTTTTCTTCTTTCAGATCGATGCCCGTAGCGACCGCACAGGCGATGTAATCTTCAAAGACAACTTCTCCTCGTCCGTGGCCGGCGTGGTCGAGGGAGACTACCGGATGGACGGACAGGTCCAACTCATCTGCACCTCCACGGAGGGAGAGGGTAAACAATAACGTATTTCGGTCTTGGTACAGTTGGTATGTTGTACAGTAAATTATACTAATGTTAGTCAGTCTTACACTCAGACTGCAGCCAGTATTTAAAGCTGCAGTGTGTAGAATTTAGTGGCATCTAGTGGAACGAGCTTGGCAGAAATGGAATATAATTTCATATGTATGTTTTAATTAGTCCCATGAAAATAAGAATCGTTGTGCGTTGTGTATTGTAGCCCTTTTATATCTACATTAGGAGCGGGTCCTCTTCCACGGAGGCTGCCATGTTACACCACCATGTGTCTACTGTAGCCCAGAACGGACAAACGGCTCTAGAGAGAACGTGTTTAAAAAAAAAAAAAGAAGACGTTTCCAGCTGAGAGTTGTAGGAAGGAGGGGGGCGTATTATTCCCATGGCTACGACCCATTTGTGATACTTTTTTAGTACCGTAACGTGTATAAGAGCGTTATAATGAGCTTTGTTTTATATGAAAAGCGGCACACACCTTGGCGTTATACTGTGTGTCCGAGAAGCTTAACCCTCTGGACTGTGTGTTGAGGACCGTAAATTGGCTGTTACATCCGCCATGTCCTACAACATGTGACCATGTTGACTATGATGACAATGTTGACAAAGATACCTGATTGTATTTGGTTAAACTGAATTATTCGCAGGCTAGAGCCGTCAACATTCGACCATGGTGGTTTCAATTATTTTTCCGCAAAACAGAAACCATTGCCGTATGTGTACAGTCTATACATGGACAGACCATTCTATTGACGTGGGAAAAACGAATGGAACAAACAATCACGTTCAATGTAAAAGGACCTTTACTTGTAATTATGACCTATATTGTAACAGACTAAATAACATATTTATACAATTCATAAATCTATCAAGGAACATCATCACTTGACACTTGGCTACTCGATGGTGTCGTAGATGATTACCTACTGGCCCGTTAAACAATAGAGGCCATTAAAGGCCACCGTAGTCGTTGGAAAGGAGGGGTAAGTTGGGTATTCAGTTGGTTGCCATCTGCAACCTCACTGCTAGTGGCCACCTTAATTCTACACACTGGACCTTAAAAATGATTTGATTGTGTAACTTAAAATGAGAAAGTGATGGCCATATGAACAGTAATATTAATGTTATTCATATGTTTATTAAACAGAGACAATGCACAATAAATAAATTGCACCAGATATAGTTATAAGCTAATTTACATCTGTAGTCCCTGGGCGGGAGTTGTAAGGGTGAGATGTTTGGCATGACTCACATGCAGTTTTGTGTGTCTGTGTCTGTGTGTCTTCCAGTGCGAGGCTACCTTCCAGCCAGTAAGGAACTGAAGGGGAACCTAATGGAGTCTAGTGTAGAGCAAGACCTGGTCAGAGAGCTCAGCCAGCGCAGACAGAATCTCTTGCTGGAGCTACGGAACTACGAAGAGAATGCCAAGGTGAGCAATTTGTGGTCATCAGTTTTAAGTCTTGTGTGCACAATATGGAAGAAAACATTCATTTCTGAATAGTAGAACTTTCAGAGTAGCTTTGAATTGATGGGATGTATTGAGTGATATTTTATGTGATTAGATAAAGAAATGGTCGAATCATGTTTAATTTATTTATATACTTAGATAGTTTATATACTTATGTTTCAGGGTGTGACAGAGACGGACAGCGAGGTGGGTGTGATACCAGCCAACACTCAGCTCCAGACAGCATTGTCCGTTCGGTCCGCCACGGAGGCCCAGAAGGCCCATGTAGAACTCAGTATCTCCACACCAAACGGTACTTCCAGATACCCCAACTCCAGTCACATGCTGGATTACAGCAGAATCAGAAGGAGGTGCTGTCGTGTGTTGGTGCATGAGTAATATATAAAAATACGAAAACAACCGTACAGGACAACAACAAATATAAAATTAAAGCTGCAAGCTGTTCTGTGTCAGGCTAAGCCTGTTCTGTGTCAGGCTAAGTCAGGCTAAGCCTGACACAGAACATTAAGACCTTTTTTGTTTGGATATGGTTGACAGAGCTGGAATAGCCTCAGCTTGGGTCTGGTGATGCGCGTAAAAACTTTCATGACCGTATGTCAAAAGGGTGAGGAGTTATGCTTCTTCAAAGTTTTCAATAGATCGCTGTAGCAGCCCCTATGGTCCTATTTGGATGAACTTTAGCCTGGTTAAACTTGAGATATGTTTCTTTAAGTACACCAACATTGGCGCTGATTGCCCAAAGTTAACCTCGCCTTTAGGCACCTGATGGTGATTGGGCTAATTTGGCTGTCCGGCGGTCATGTTGTTACAGGTTATGGGTTCCTTAGGAACATTTGTTCTTTGTGAGGAGAGACAAATGTCTACAAAGTTTCATGACTGTAAGTCAAAGGGGTCAGGAGATATGCTTGTTCAACCTTTGCATTTTCAGACGATTGCTATAGCGCCACCTTTGGCCCAATCAGTGTAATCTTTTTTCTCTGTTCATCTTTAGTCACCCTGTGGAAAGTTTCATAAAAAGCAACAAAGCGGTTTTAGCTGTGTAGGTCATTCTGGCGGAATAATAATAAAAACACTAACAATTACAATAGGGTGCCTCGCACATTGTGCTTGGCCCCCTAATAAAACTAACAATTACAATAGGTTGCCTCGCATTTTGTGCTTGGCCCCCTAATAAATAGGCTACAATATCAGTGTTAAATATAAAAAATAAACGTAGTGGGTGGGCAATTGGCAACATGGTTGAAGGGGCTGGGGGGTCATGCCAGAGAGCGTAGTGATGGCAAAGAATCTCAGAAACTACACAACGCTTCGTCCATCTCCTCTTCAGAGACCATCATCCGCTCAGTACTGATCTTTGCCGAGGGGATCTTCGAGGGAGAGAGTCACGTGGTCCACCCCAGCGCCCAGAAACTCTCGGGCTGTGTCCGAGTGCCCATAGTCCCTCCTAAGGACATACCGGTAGACCTGCACATCAAGGCCTTTGTCGGGGGTAAGAACAGGTAGGCGTGTGTGCATAACAGTTGAAAGTTTCAATGAAAATGGGTGTATTGCAATAATACTACTTGTATAATCGAAAAGTTTACATATTACATTAAAATACACAGTCAAAATTAGACAAACAATTCATGCTGGCAAGGGAAAAAAAAAACTTGGAAATGGAAATAGAAATGAAAGTATGTTCAAATAATTATTTTTCTGTTCTGCGCCCCAGTACCCAGTTCCACGTGTTTGAAATCACCCGTCAGCTGCCACGCTTCTCCATGTATGTCATGGCAGTTGACCCCTTGGTGGCCCCGCCCACCGGCAGGGTCACCTTCAGCATCAACGACCGGTCCCAGCGGGTAAATATTACAATATATTTACAGTTATGGATAAACAGGTAGCAGAATCATTAGGGCAATGTTAAAATGCCTTAAAAAACTAAGAAATCCTAGTAATCTGACTACCATTGCAATGGCCACGTACTGAAATATAAATTATAATAATTAATATTACCCAATTCAGTCATATATTATGTTGGATTTATTGTTACCCTGTATGGGGTAAAGTTCAGTCCACAATAATGGCTTAATACAAAACATATTCAAAGTATGTAACCTGCATCATTTCACTTCCGTGGGTCCTCAGGTGGTGATGTGGCTGAACCAGAACTTCCTGCTCCCAGAGGGAACAAACAGTCCAGATGTCACCTTCACATCGCTACGAGGAGGAGGACTGTTATCCATCAGCATGGCTAGCAGTGGACAGGTACACACTCACTCATGCACTCACTCACTCACTCCTGTATGTCCACATGCAAATTAAAGTGCTCTGATCAGAAACCTGTCAACAGTCAGGTAGTTAATGAATGTACCACTGTTTTGTCTAATCAGATCACCTTGAGCACAAATGACATCGACCTGGCAGGGGATCTCATCCAATCTCTGGCCTCTTTCCTGGCTATCGAGGACCTATCGGCTGAGGTTGACTTTCCAGACTACTTTAAAGAGCTACGCACTACTCTCACTGAGGTACACGGTGATCATTCATATTCAATGTCTCATGAGGTCGAACAAGTTCCGCTCTTATAGACCACTTCAGATATAACAAATCTCCATCCTTTCATTTGTGTTCTGTTCCAGGTGGATGAGTTCCACTGTGTACATCAGAAGTTAACGGCAGCCATCGCTGACCACTCCAACTACATCAGGAACATGCTAGTGCAGGCCGAGGATGCTCGCCTCATGGGTGACATGTGAGTCCCAACCATGCTGCACTATTGTCTTCAGCACTTGACTCATATTTGTGTTGCATGACAATACTGCATTGGAAATAGCCAACTAGCTACATTATGTTTCATCCACTTTTTCCGTCAAGCTGTCGTGATGTGTCGATGTTAATTTTGGGTGTTTTTGTACTGTTTGGGTTTTGAGACTTTTTGTAGTCTCTACTTCACTAGTGTCTTTTTCTTTGTTCCCATTGGAACTAATCGCTTGCTTTTTCTGCCACCATGTCTACCTGTCTTTATCTGTGTCCAACTCTTTCTCCACTCTTTTTTTTCTCATGCCATTCCTCCGCTCCTGTGACCTACCGCTCCCCTCCAGGATCACGATGAAGAAGCGCTACCGGGAGCTGTATGATCTGAACCGAGACCTGGTCAACGAGTACAAGATCCGTTCTAACAACCACAATGCACTGCTGGCCCGCCTCAAATGTGTCAACCAGGCCATCCAACGGGCTGGGAGACTGAGAGGTGGGTGTGGCTGTGTGTGTGTGCAGCTGTTTCGGTTGATCTTGTGAGATTCACTTCGATAACCACAATTAAGTCATCGACTGGATCTGTGTAGAGAGAAATAAATCTTCTAAATCATTGGCTCACAACAACTGGGCAGAGATCAGGGAATATAATAAGTGCTCTACGATGTGGTGGATAGATGCTTTATACATAACACACAATGGCAAAGAAACAGACTTTGATAGAGTTTTATAGATTAGTTTGATTTAATTAGTATGCCTTGACACAATGCTTAAACGTGTGATGCTGTTATAGCTGCTTGAGAACTGTTATACTCTTCCGGTCTATTAATTAAACTGTTTAAACACTATTTATTATGGTCCTACATTTGCTGTTTACTCAATTCAGATGAGGCTGGCATATAAAAATGAGCTACAGAAACAAAATGGTTGAGTTTTAAAAAATTACATCTAAATATATACTAATCCTAATGTGCGGTCTTACCTCTCTTTCTCTCTGTCTCTCCCCAGTGGGTAAGCCAAAGAACCAGGTGATCTCTGCGTGTCGCGATGCCATCAAGACCAACAACGTCAACACACTATTTAAGATCATGAAGGCCGGCGCCGCCTCCTCCTGAAGGGGAACAAGATGGAGAGAATGGAGCCACCCAAACCGGACCATTGCTGTCTCATGCTCTCGATTCTAAACAGGTTGTGCTGCAGATGCGGCAGTCCATCATGGATATACAGGATATGTATATATCACGTGAGACATGGATTGGATCGGCTGTGGACAGAACAGGAGTGTTGAGGTTGTAGTTTTTTTAAACTATGACTGGCAGATACTTAATGTTCAATATCCATTTTTGTGACGCAGGATAGTTGCGATTAGTTTGAGTTAAACTTGTGTGATAGATAAGGTGACGGG
This sequence comes from Molva molva, assembly GCA_900323295.1. Taxonomy (NCBI): domain Eukaryota; kingdom Metazoa; phylum Chordata; class Actinopteri; order Gadiformes; family Lotidae; genus Molva; species Molva molva. Next base: position 10,964 of record OOFG01060410.1, read on the forward strand.
CTCAACTTAATTTCATAGAATTGTATGTTCATAAAGCACCATGTCTCATAAGACATGGTGCTTTATGAACGAGTCATGTTTGGTAAATGTTCACCTTTGGCTGTTGACTGCGGAAAATTGAGACGTGATGGTTAGAGAGCCCATCTGGAGAAGAACTGAGGAAACGGGACTTCTTCCCCAAGCCGTGGTCCGAGAGCAACTCTTCATCTGCGTCCATAAACAGGAGAGAATGGCACAGTGTGAAACACCAAAAATACTGTTTTGGGTGATTGAATCCAAACAATTGAGTCCAATACGGTTCCAGTTTAAGTTATATCAAGACACTGCGATACTTCCACTTGTTTTTCTTAAAGCTTTAGCTCTTTGTATTCCACTGAGTATAGTCTGTAGTATGAGTATTTGTCACCTGTTTTTTTCTTTTAGTAAAGCCCTGTTGATTCACATTTTCTGGAACAGCGTTTCTCTTGGCAGCATCACTAGTGTTGTAATCAAGCTTTGGAACCTAGTCGGACTCCTATAAAGTGTCTTGAAATAGTTAAATGTAAAAGTATGCAAGTCTGATAGGACAGTTTACATAAGCCAGGGGAGCCAGATGGTTGGTGTGTGTGTGTGTGTGTGTGTGTGTGTGTGTGTGTGTGTGTGTGTGTGTGTGTGTGTGTGTGTGTGTTAATGAATCATGCCCCCTCGGTGTTTCAGTACATAGTAAATAACTCCAGTCAATTTTCTCTGCTGGAGTCTGAGGTGTT